>JBCJKH010013824.1:0-16082 GCA_039877255.1 Loriculus beryllinus | reverse complement strand
CCCTGGCAGTGTTCAAGGCCAGGTTGGACACAGGGGCTTGGAGCAAGCTGCTCCAGTGGAAGGGGTCCCTGCTTGTGACTGAAGCTGGATGAGCTTTAGAGTCCCTTCCAACCCAAACCATTCCAGGATTCTGTGACTTTCCGCTTTACTCCTCAGCCCTTCCCAGGAACAGAAAGGACAGGAGCAAAGGGCCGGGATTTTACCGACAGGATTGCTCTTAGCACCCCAGGCACTTTGTGCCAGGGAAGGGCAGGCTCCTTCACCCTGGGAAAAGCCTTGTATGCCCTGTGCTTTGGGGCTGAACACCAGCTTCTGGCTGGATTTGGGTGTTGTTTCCATCAGGGTGACCCCACACTTTGGAACAGCTTGTGGAGACCCATCCCATCCCGACCTGTCCTGCCCTGCGCCGCCTGGCAGGCTCTGCCCAGACAAACACTGACTCATGCTGTTATTCTGTCCCACCCTGGGCACAGCCGGAGTTTTTAAGGCTGCCTTTTCCAGCTATTCCCGTTTTCTTTCCCTGTTCTCATGGGCTGGGAACAGAGCCTTAGCTGGTATGCAGGGAGCACAGGGGTGCCAAAGGCGGATGGGAATGGGGGTCTTGGAAGAGCAAGGAGCCAAGGGCTGCTCTATGGAAGCGAAACTCGGATGCATCCGAATGCCATGGAAACAGGTAGGACTTGGACTTCCCCATCACCCTGCCTTGGGGCAGCGCTTGGTGCCTCAGTTTCCCCTATGGGAACTGACTTTGCTCCTTCCCTTTGCCTTGGGGGTCCCTTGCTGCTGGTGACTTGGGGAACACCAGCCCGAATCTTTGCTGGCAGGAGCCCATGTGCTCGGTGTTAGGTTGATGTGGATGCTCAGTGAGCTGCTGCTGCCTCTCCCTTTGCATCCTGCATCCCTGTCCCCTTCATATCCAGCTGGAACTGGACAGGGGGTCCAGGGATGTGTGGCAGGGCTGGGAATGCTGCTGGGAAGCAGGTTTTGGGCAGGGTTTTGCAGTGGTGTGGTCTGAGCTCCCTTGTGATGGGCATGTGGCTGGTGGCTGGTTCACACCAAGGGCTGGGGCTCCATCCCCTGGGCATCCTTGCAGGGATGCTGTGAAGCATCATTCCCTGCGGGAGCTGTTGCCGTGGCAACTGCTGGTTAAAATAAGGGTGAATTGGAACTGGGTACCCAGAGATGCTTTCCCATCCTCTTGTTTTCTTGCTCTCCTGAGTGCTGGCAATCAATCCCTCATGGAGGACTGGAAGCTGCCACTGTGGGGCTGGATGCTGGATCCTGGTGGGGATGTCCCTCCAGTGTAACCCTGTGCTGGAAAAACAGGGTGCCAGGCGGTTGGATGGGGTGGCCACAAGTGCCAGCTTGGGATGGGGCATGCATCCATCTTCCCTAGGGCATGCTCCCACTGACAGCAATGAGAGTTTGCTGTGCTCAGGATCCATCCCCCAGGGTTGGACTCGAGCTTGACCAGAGCAACAAGCTCCCATGGGATTGGGACCAGTGTCTGCTGTGGGGGGAATCCAGGGATGCAGAGCTCAGAGGGGACCAGTGCTGCAGGTCCAGGGGGACATCGAGATGCTGCTTCTCCCCGTGCCCTTCCCAAAGCTCCCCAGATGAGCAGCCATGTGTTTTCCCCAAACATCTGCCTGCAATTCCCATCTCTGGGATCAGGGCTGCGTGGGCAGCCCGGCTGCTCCCACGTGTGCGGGAGGAAGCGGGTTTGGGGTTTGGGACCTCGAACTGCTGCTGGGAAGGAGGGGGAACGCTCCAGTGGGACAAAGGCAGAGTGGCTGCAGGTGCTGGCAGGGACTGCAGAGCCCACCCTGGCCATCCGCCTGCTTCCCAGGGGTTTGTCCTGGCTCTGCACGTCCTTCACACCCTGTGGATGCTCTGAGGCAGGATAGGCACTAACCCAAGGGTATCCTCGGTTTCCCCAGTGCAGGAGGAGTGCCTGTGGGGCCCTGTGCACAAGCATAGGCTGGTCCCAATCCAAGTGCAGAGCACCATATGGATAAAAGCGTGATGCACTTGGACAGCTCGGGCAGGATCTTGAGCACTCAAAAGCAGGTCTGCTCATTTGATTTGATTTCATCGGATTACTTTTCCACCTCTACCTGTATCAGTGCTTCAATAAAAGCATTGCCTGCAGGCATCAGGGAGGCAGGAAGCCTGCTTGTCCATAAATGCTTGGTGCAGGCAGCACCCACTGCCAGGGTGCTGAGCATCCCCTGTCCTCCTCGGACGCAGCCGCATCCCGCCATGCGGATCCGGCCGTTTCCCTGCAGCCCTGGTCACATCCTTTCCCCGCCCGTCTGTGCTGGCCACGGAAGAGCTTTCGCCCAGAAAAGCTGGATTTGAACATTTTCTGCTGTTCTCTCCGTTTCCTGTTGCCTTCCCAAGAACAACAATTCCTGACCTCATCCTCCCCCGGTGCGCGCCGGGACGCTGGCGATGCGTGAGCCGCCCGTCGGGAATCCCACCCCGGCGCCCACGGCCCGGACTCAGCCTTCCCTGGGTACCAAGACAAATACAGCTGCGGGAATGCCGGGGCCGCGGCGGCTGGCTGCACCAGAGGCTATTTTGGGTAGATCCTGTGCTCGTGTTTGTTGAGGTAGGAGGACAGAGATGAATGGACCCAATGGAGAGCAAGTGGTTTTGGCTTGAGCCGGGTATTTGCAACCCAGAGCGGAGCATTGGAACACTCTGACGAGTGTGGCTTTGTCTTTAATTCCAGACTCTGGGATTTTTCTGCAGTGAGAAATGGGAGGTTTCATGCAGTCATCCCGCTCTGGGTTTGGGAGGGTTTAGGGAGGCAGGTGGGAATTTGCTGGATGATTTTCCAATGGGTCTGGGCTTCAGATCCTGGTGCCCAGAGACATCCTGGGAGCTTCATGGTGGGTTTGGCAGCTCCCTGCCTGCTGCCGTGGGGATTGTGATGGTTCCACATGAACCCTGGAAACCAACCCATCATCTGCCAAACCTCATGGGGAAGCAGAGCCGGGCTGCTGCTGTTCAATCTGGCATCCTCATCCCGAATGGGGACCAGGGCCAGCCCTGATAGGGGCTGGGTGTCCTTTTACCCCACCTACCCTGTCTGTCTGCCTTAAGAAGTGTAGCAAATGTGGGGTCTGGCTGGCTCCATGGTGGCAAGGGGCAAGGGTCCATCCCCCAGGTCCCTTGCTCACCCATGGGTAGCCCCATGGGGGCAGTGACAGGCTGGTGGCATTTCTTGGGAGCTTCTTCCCCAGGAAGAGCAAACCCACACGAAGGAGCATCACTGTCTCTGGATAAGGGTGGTGGGATGGGATGCTACAGGGTGGGATGCACATGGGGCTCTGGGCTCCCCACCTGCAACTTTTTGCCTTTGAAAAGGTGATGACAAGAAACCTGCTGGTCCATAAGGGCAGCAGTGGGAATGGGTCATTACCCAGGAACAGGAACAGTCAGCGCTGCAGGAGCCAGTTCTGCTGATACTTCACTGGATCATCAACTTTAATTCATCCCTTTGACGACCGAGGCCTTGCTGGGTCAGGGCCTTCTCCCAGTTTGGGCTCATTCACCAGCTTTGCACTAAAACCTTATTTATCCTGGCCACTTCTCCTCTCTGGGAGCACGGGAAAGGGGGAGGCCGTGGGGCTGTGCTTTAAGCCCCTGGCTGATGGGAGCGGTGGGAGCAGCAGCAATTGCAGGAAGGAACAGGAGGAAAAGCCCAGGGAGAAAACAATAGGTTACAGCACAATCACCATGGCGAGCTCAGAGCAGGGCTATGGGGAGGGTGATGCTTGGGGGGACCTTTGAGCCCTGAAAGTAGGAGGACCCAGCCTGGATGGGCAGAGCCATGTTCTCCCCTGCAAGGACAAGGTTGTGTGCGATGCCCTGTGCTGAGGCTTTGCTGTTTGGCTTTGGTGACTCTTGGCATTAACCCACTGTCACTGTTCACAGGGGAGTGGTTGAACTCATTTAACACAGGGCTTTAAGTGCCCAGTGGAGGCTGGATCCAGACCATGGCAAACGACACTGCTGGTTGTTACAATTAATATTTTAAAGCAGGCTGGGTACTGATTTAATCAGGGAAATAACAGTGGGAGAGCCCAGGCACCTCACTCCTATTTATGGCTTTCATTATTTGTCATAACATTACCATGGGCTTGATTGCAGGATTCTTTGCATGCACCTCCTGATGCTGGTTTGCACTGGATGTTGGTGCTGAGTGCACGGTACGGGATTGCTGTGCTGCGTTATCCCAAGGAGGCTGCACAGGGTTAAATCACAGCGTGGCAAAGTCCGTTTCCTCCCTTAACCCCACATCCGAGGGCAAATGGCCTTTTATTTAATCTCAGCTTTAATGTTACAGCTCTGTCCCTAAACCTGCGTGGGGGGAGCTGCCTGTGTGCCGTGGGACACTGAGGTGCTGCCTATCCCCAGATCCCACCAGGAATCTGCTGCGCTGGAGAGGAGAGGTGAGCGGATGAGACCCCAATTCCACAGTGGCATCAGTGGGGCCAGTGGTGAGCTGCCTGCTGGCTTTCCAGTCCAGTCTGGGGTGCTCAGGAGAAAGGAAGAGCAGAGCCATAATGCTTTGCAGATTGGAAGGGCTCAGAGCTGTTAATGGGCTGTTAATCAGTAGCATCCTCGTTTTAACCCTGGAAGTAGGCGGGTAAGAGGCGTTTTCTGCAGGATGAGGCTACAGCCACATCCTGGAGGACACAAGGGGCTGAATCAGGTCCTGCAGCTCAGGGTGCTGATGGCTCTTGGTTGGGAGGTGAAAATCCAGTGAAGAGCCACAGGAGCATCTTCTTCCATGGCCAGCGACAGGGTTCCCATGGGATTCCCTATAAATGTGTGCTCCATTCTCTGTCTCCATTGCCCCTTGTGCAGGCTGGGAGGCTGGTGTCCATCCTGTGGCTGTGCTTGCTGTGATTAACACCATGTGTTTGCTCAGCAGAAACACAGAGGAGCATCACCAGGGCTGAGCAGGCTGCGATTTGTGTTCAGATAATGGCGCTTTCCAATCTGTCCAACTACTTAGATGATGTTGATAACTACAGTGATTACCCAGATTACACCTATGAGGAGACGACCAGCAGTGTGTGGACAGACCCATCCCACGACCCAAAGGACATTGCAAGGATCCTCTCTGTCATCATCTACAGCGTGTCCTGCGTGTTGGGCATCCTGGGGAACGGCCTCGTCATTGCCATCATAACTCTGAAGATGAAGAAGTCGGTCAATGCCATCTGGTTTCTCAACTTGGCCGTTGCTGACTTCCTCTTCAACATCTTCCTGCCCATAAACATTGCTTACACCGCCATGAGGTACAACTGGATCTTCGGGACAGTCATGTGCAAGCTGAGGTCGTTCCTCCTCATCCTCAACATGTACACCAGTGTCCTTCTGCTCACCACCATCAGCTTTGATCGCTACGTGTCAGTGGTTTTTCCTGTCTGGTCTCAAAACCATCGGTCGACCAACCTAGCCTACTTAGTTTGCTTGATCATCTGGACCATCGGCATCATTATGAGCTGCCCATCTCTTGTTTTCCGAGACACTGCACAAGCCCGTAACTCCGTGATCTGTTTCAGCAACTTTTCCCTCTCCAGGAATAAGTCTTACCAAGCCCTGGCCCTGATGAGGCACCGAACAGTGAACATCACCAGGTTCCTCGCCGGGTACATCCTCCCCATCACCATCATCACGTTCTGCTACATCGCCATCGCCTTCAACCTGCGCCGGAACCGCCTCGCCAAGTCCAAAAAGCCCTTCAAGATCATCGTCACCATTATAGTCACCTTCTTCCTTTGCTGGAGTCCCTACCACCTCCTGAACCTCCTGGAAACGGAGCCCGACGTAGTCCCGCGTTCCGTGTTCGAGATCAGCATCCCTATAACCACGGCGCTCGCTGCCTCCAATAGCTGCATGAATCCCGTCCTCTATGTCTTCATGGGCCAGGACTTCAAGAAGTTTAAGGTCACCATCCTTTCCAGGCTGGTGAATGCCCTCAGCGAGGAGACGGGACACTCCAGCATAGTGCACCGGAGCTTCTCCAAGATGTCCTCAATGACTGAGAAGGAAACAACAGTCCTCTAAACTCAACCTGGACGCCTACAGGAGGGCCATAGCCCTCTGTTGTTGCCCATGCTCATCACTGTGATGGTGGCCACCCTTGCAATGGCCTCTTGTTTGGGACAAGCATGGTCCAGCACTGTCCTGTAGTGTATTCTTTGACTGGTCTTGCTGCCCGGGGGCTGGCAGGGGTTGGAACTGCCACTTTGTGTATATGGGGAAGATACAAGTGCCCTTCATCTTCCATGGCAATTGCAAAGACATTGCACCAAACTACTTAAGAGAACATTTCAGGGCATTCCTGTCTGATCTATGCATTGCCTGGCCTGGCAAAGGCATTCCTGCCACTTCCAGAGACATTCCTAATGGGCAGAGGATGTGGTGGCTAGGTGGGAACCCACCATGGATGATACTTGTTACGGCAAAATGCGACACTCTTCCTATGTCCTCTGTATGCATATAGCTACTTATGTTAAAGCCCTAAAGTATATTGGTACTATCAGAGTGTTTTAGCTGTGTTATGAGCACTTTGTACCCAGAGAGACCCTGGGAAGTGCCTTCATAGGAGCCATTTGAATATTCCAACCAGGAAATCCTGCATGTCTACTAAGTGATCCAGACCCCAGGCCTGACTCCATTGATGACTGCTCCCTGGTGTGATGAGTCAGTCCTATGGGATGAGTTTGTCCTTCCCGACCAGGCAGCAAGCCCATCTCTGCTGCACACAAATCTCTGCGGTGAGGAATGGACCGAGCCACTGTCTCCGTCCAATTTCATGCACAGTTAAGTTGGGAGCTCCTGCACCATTTGGCCTTCTTGACCATGACACCGGTGTCACGCTTATTGATGTGCTGGTTTCTCTGTGTCACCCACAGCCCCTCATTCCCAGGAAAGCAAGGAATGACCGAGCCCTCCCCCTGAGCTGGGTGCAGGAGCAGAGCCCATCCCTGGAGCCAGGTTTGGCACATTTCAGGGGGTTCCTGAGTGTCCCAGCCCAAGAGATGCTTTGTGCAGGGGCTGGCACGGGGGCAGTTGAAAGCTGGTCACAAATGCTGAGCTATTTATTGGCTTATTCAAAAAGTGTAGAAAACAGCTTTTTGAAAGCTATTTGGAAATAGAAAATGAAGTGAAGAAGCAAAAGGCACGGTGCTGTTTCCAGGCTCCCATCAGCAGCTCATGCCAGACACTGATACAAACCCAGTCACAAAGCCCAGTAATTGAGCTGCAGCCCTGAGCTGCGGGAATGCCGTGGATAACAGCGGATGCTGCGGCAGGAGCTGGATTTGAGACAGATTATCAGTCATCCCATCCACCCCCTGCACTGTCTCATGCATCTGCCTTCATCTGCATCACCTCGTTAGCATCAATGTGATGGGGAGGGATGCACCTGCACCACATGAAACTGTTGCTCCTCTCCCATTACACTGCAGCATCCCTGGGACAGGGATGTGATGGATCCACTGTGTTTGGCTGCAGTTTTGGTGCTGCTGATGGGGTATGCTCGGATGTATTTATCCTCAGTGATGGGGGATGCTGAGAAGTGGGGTGCAGGAGGGGTGGAGGGGTTTATCCTGAAAATGAAGGGTGTCCAGCCTGAGCCCAGGAAGGGAATACAGCAGGGGATGGGGATTATAAGGGAAATGAATGGCAGATTGGTGATGCTGCCTGTTGGGTGCTGCTCACTACAACGTGGGGTGATTGCAGGGCACCCAGCTGCAGGCATTTCCATGTCTCCTAGGGCTGGGAACTATCGGGATGAGCAATGTTGCTGCTTCCCTAGTGCTGAGCTGCCTGCAGGGACCATTCATACTGTTTTCCCACAAAAACCTATGCCCAATCCATGCCCTTGGAAGATGCTGTGACTGAGGAGGCTGCAGGGGAGGAAGGCTTTGATGGTGGGAAGAGGTTCTCCTCACTGGGCAGCCTATGTCCTTCGAGGACACAGTGTCATTCTATTGCCCTTAGGTCCTGGTTTGGGATGCTCCCAGCCTGTGCCAGATTGGGGATGCTCCTCACTAATTTCCATGGCTGGAGTTGGCAAGCCCATCTATTATTGCTGCAAACAGCTTTCAAACAAGAGAGTGACGGCTCGGTGTATAACCTTGGGTTAAATCATCGTTACACTGACAGCTTGGGAGACCTAATATTTGAGTTTGCCTTTGTAGCTGTTTGCCTATTTAATAAAACCCCTGTTTTACATACAAATACACCCGTATGCTCTCAAGCTCGTTGCATAGAGCAGGAAGGATCCCAGGGCTTTTCAGTAAGCATTTGCTTCCTAGTGTATATTCCTGATCCCTGGCATTGAATACGGGATTGCAGGAAGGCAGGCAGGAGGAGAAGGGCACAAGGATGCGGGGCTGCGGCTTTCTGGCTGAGGTGGGAGTGTGATGCTCTAAGCCTCTCCTATGGGAGATCTAAAGATGTTCCTTGCGGGTTTCCCCCTTTAAGTTGTTCCTAAAGAGGTCAAACGGCTCTTTAAGGGGGGGGAAGGTATCTGTGCTTGGGACGTGCCTGCAGCTCCCCATCACCTCCTGCAATCCATAACCCCCCCATAGACCCACTCTGTACTCTTGTACTTATACACTCCCCTTGTTCCTGGGGGAATGGGGCAGCTGGAGGGAGTCAAATTCTTCACCCGCCACCCCAATATGCATCCAAACACCCTGGTACAAGCAGCACATTGCTGCTCCATCCCTCCTACTGCTGGTTCACCCCATCCCAGCATGAGGGATAAGGAAAGGGAAGAGAAGGGAGAACCCACCCCCCCTCCAAGTTTAGGTGCTGAACCTTGTAACCTGCCAAGCACTGAGCGAGCCCCCCCGGGGGATGTCAGTGATTCCTGTTCCCATGTCACCCATCAAGGCAGGCAGAACAGATCAAACAGGGAGCATTAAAAATGCAGGGATACAAAGCAGAAACAGGACAGAAATCCTCATCACCCAGCCCCAGCAGAGCCTCGCAGCACACATGGGCCTCCTCAGCCAGGTTTGTCTTTTCCTGTGGCACAGCAGTGAAGAAATGCAGCTCAATATTGCCCCAATTCCTTTGATGTTCCCTAAATACTGCCAGAACCACTGCCACAGCCCCAGCATCTCATGGAGATGGAGAAGATTCATCAGCGCCAGCTATTTTATTCCTTTAGGGGAGAGGATGTTGGCTGCAGTCCCCTATGGCAATGGGAATGTCCAGTATATTAAATGATGAGTCCTTGGAGGTGTCCCACTGATTCTCCATCCCCCTGGTCTTGCAGGCACGGATTCACTCAGCTGGGTGATGTCCTTAGCTATGAATTAACACCGTCCCCTTGATTAATGCTGGCCAGAGGTCAGCAACTTGAGGGTGATGGGCAAAAGCTGTAATTAGCATCCAGGGAAGGGGCTCAGTTGGGGCTGTGGCTCCAGGACCGGGTGGCACAAACCAGCCCTGCTCTGTGCCAGCACAGCAGCAACCAGGGGGGATCTGCAGCTCCTTTTGGGGCAGGAGCTGGGGAAATTGGTAACTGGGTTTAGCATCTAAGGCTCAGGAGGTGAGTGGGATGCAGAGCCACCTGCGTGATACCTGTGGTTAAGAAGTAATGAGTTGAGGGTAAGGCAGGGATGGAAGGGAAAGAAGAGCAGGTTTTGGAGCTGGGACACTGACCCCAACACCAAACACACCCATCTAGAGCTCCAAACCTTATCCCAGGACCTCAAATTCCATCCCAGGACTCCCATCCCCATCCCTAGAACCCCGTCCCCACTTCTGCCTCCCTGTAATTCCCCACCACTTCCAGGGCCCCAAAACTTGGAGCTGGGTCTCATTTCACACAAGCAGTTGGGAAATGACTCCCGAATACACCAAACCCATCTCTGTGGAACACATTACTGTCCTTAATGACTGCTCTTTTTCAATTAGCTGTCACAGCCCTGAAATAAAGCTGTTCTTCCCTTCCCAGATAAATCACTGCTTTTATTTGGGATTGGAATTAGAAAGAAAAGGAATAAACACGTTGCTCTTTCCCTTTCCTGGGTGCCAGGTGGGTTGGAGCCGTGGTTGAATTATCTCCATTCCATTCAGGCAGATTGTCAACTGTAAATTTGATGGAAAATAGTAAAGCTGATAAATAAACATGCCTCTTTTGTCAGGCATGAATATTGCTGCTGCTCAGATTTATAACTCGCATCTCCCCTCCATTATAGAGCCTTTGTGGAAGTGCTGGCGCAGCTTCTCCCATTGTGCTGCTGAGGTGGGTTAGTTCCCTCTCATTTAAACAGCAGCAGGAACGTTGTGTGGGGTTTAATTTGGGAGGACGAGCAGCCCCATCCCTCTGCCCTGGGCTCCAGCATCGTTTGCATCGCTATGGTCATTGATCCGAACCCCCTGAATCCAGCCCAAAGGGGCATTCACTGCCTTTTGCCAGCCTGAGCTGCTCTTTAGCATATCTCCTCCGGCATCTCCTCCAGGGCCTGCTGAGCATAAAACCCACATAGAATTGGGTGAAAAGCAGGGAATTTTGGTGCAGATGCTGTTGCTACGGCAACGCAGGGAAACCCATCCGGCCCAGGAGGGAGGATGCTGGATGATGCAGCCTCTGAGATGCTGGTCCAGGGAGGCAGGAAAACATTCCCAGGGATGAGACACTGCAGAAAATAGATGAGTTTGAGTGCAGAGAGATGGGAAAGAGGGATCAGGGTCACCCCCAGCCCCATGTTGAGGCTGTGTGAGCTTCCTGCTCCCACCCAGGGATGCTCAGGGTTCACTGGGGCTGAGACAAGCATTAAGATTCGCAGCTTTTAGAACCCATGATGGAAACACTGAGCACTGCCTGCCCTGCCTGCACATGGCAGTGCTTCCGATGAGCCAGGCTAATGGCATTACAGAGGCAGGCTATTAAATGTCAAGAGCTTTGCATGTGGAAATGATGCAGAAAGGATGGTTGGCTTCTCTTCCCGGGGTGGGGCAGGGGGGATATCAGTTTTATTACTGCGTGCCAGTCCCATATGGTAAAAATACAGCCTAGAATTTAATAAGTAAATAGAAGATAAACCATCACCCTTCAGCTCCCACTTGCAGCAGCCACTGCATTAGCAGGGATGGATGCAAAGACCCGGACCCTCCCCATGTGGGGTGCATGTGTCTGCGTGTGCAGCCAGATGTGCAGCACACACTTATAGGGAGGGAACGATTTCCAATCCATCCGTGTCATTGCAAATTAAAACCAGAATAAAGAGTTGTGGTGAAATCAAGGCATTAAGGTTCAGGGAGCCTTAAAGCCACAGTGCAGGGGATATATACAAGAGGTAAGGTGATGGTGCTGGTGCTCAGGGAGCTGCTTCGGCCCTTTTGCTCCCTGCTCTGAAGGGGTTTGTGCAGGTGATGCCCTTGGGCTGTGCAGATGTGGGGGTCCCTGTGCTGGGTGCACCCCCCAACACATCTCCCCTTCCAAAGCTATAGCCTGAAGGGGGTCTATAGAGATGCCAGAGAGATTAGCTGTCAGAGATCAGAGATGTTAGAGCTTAATTGGCTTTTGAGGTTTATTTCCTGCAGGGGCAGAGGGGAACACTGCCCCATCCTCAGCTGATGCCCATCGGAACAAGTCATAATTGCTGCAAACCCAGGGCTATAAAACCCCAGGGGTTTCTCCAACTCCACATAGGAAAGGATCAGCCAAGAGAAAAGGAATTAACAGCACTGAGCCTGCTCTTGCTCCGGAGCTCAGGAAGGATGGGAGGGAATGGGAGAAAAGCCAGCAGTAAATCTCTCTGCTCCCACCACGCACCCCAATAAACCTGTCTTTAAGGGCACTCTAAAGATAATAAAACTCCCAGGCAGGAGCTGCTTTGGTTGCATTGTCAGTGGTTCACATGCAGAGAGAGCATCAATGTGATGAAAGGCAGGGGGGAGAGGAGCTGCTCCTGCATCCCAGGAGGCTGGGATGGATGGGGGGTGTCGGGCTGGCCCCACAAACACACAGGAAGGCAGAATAGCAACAAGAACTCTCCTTTAATAGCTGGATTGACCTGAGGATTTGTTCTGACCGAGGTAGGCAGCCCCAGGGCTCAATTCCCACTGCCGGGAAGGGGCTCCCTGCCTCTCCTGGAAAACCTCCAGCCATTTGTCAAGGGAAGAGTTAAAAACAGGGCAGACGCTCCCTACAAACACATTCTCCCACCTCCATGCAAAGGGATGGGGATGGAAATGCCCCAGCCCTGCCCTCGCTGCCCCACTTGTGCATTAGAAAAATATATCTTATTTAAATCCTCCTTTTTTTCTTCATGGAGTTTTTTTCTCTCTTGGAATATGGACGGGGGGTGGCTCTGGGATTTCAGCCTGTGCATGGATTTCTATCAAGATCAAAGAGTTAAAAGCCAATCATTCAATACCTAACTCTAGAAAAGGCTGCGTACAATATATGGCTTTTGCACCTACATCCAAAGGGGACTTGCAGGCTGGAAGGAGATGGGGGCAAAGCCAGGGCAGGGATGGGCTGGGAGGGTGGCACAGGGAACGAACATGGCTGGGGACCACACGCAGCACTGCACAAAGCCAGCCTGGCACACGGCATCTTCCCGATGCCCATGGGGATCCTTTGGTTTTTCCTGCTCGGTAGCAGGGACCTGTTTTGGGATGGGGTTTGGCTGGAGGGACGCCTAAAAGCTCAGCCCCAGGATGTGCAGGGTTTGAAGCAGCTGAGCTGCAGCACGGACCCCACCTGGAGCCCTCAAAACTGCTTCTGGCTTGTGAGCTTCTGAAATGAGGACTTGTGGGTCCCATAAGCTCTTCTGTCCAGGGCCAATGTCTCGCTCTCAAGCATCACTCCCACGCATAAGGGTGGCTGCCACCCCACAAGTGCAGGGTCACGGCCCCCCTCTGGACACTGGGGCTGGAGCAGAAGCACTGTCTGGAACACCAACCTCATCCCAGGGATTCCCCATCTCCATGGTGCCCATGGAGACAAGGGACTGTGCAGGCAGGACACAGCCACCTCCCCAGCACAGCCTTCCCCATTTCCACAACCTCTGACCAGATCCACGGAGCATCACCCACACGGTACCAACCCCCTGGTCTCTCCTTCCAATGGGATCCATGTGAGCTGCATCCTTCCAGGGCTGGCCAATGAGCGAGGAGAGTTTGGGGATTCCCACTGCCATAGAATGCATCAGGCAGGGCCCAAGCAATGCAGCATCCCCATCAGCCAGCCCGAGGGGACAAATCACCCTTTGCATTGCCAACGGGGGCTGCAGCAGCTGAAACGGGAGTGGGATGGAGCGGGAATGCCGCAGCAAGGAGAGCACCCGCATCCCCTTGGGTCCACATCGGCGTCGGCCAAGCAAGCTCAGCGATGGTTTGGGACCATTCGTCACTCATGCAGGGAGTTGATCGACAGCTAATAGCAGCAAATGGAACCTTAAAAGAGAAGCCACCCACTGGGTGGAATAGGCAGAGGCTGGGAAGACCAAGCCCTTTCCTTGCCATGCAGGGTCGGGTCCCCCCGCCGCTGTCAGCATCATCTCGGATAGTAATCATCTGGGACCCCCGAGAGATTGCGGAGCTTCAGAGCCATGTCCACCGTCCGGATGTAGCCACTGATCACCTTCCTCATGTCGGGGGTATAAGGGTCGTACTCCAGCTTCCTCAAGCCGGAGCGCTTGAAGTTGCCATCCTTCTGCCCCTCGACGCAGAGCAGCCGGTCCTCGCAGGCAGCGATGCCCAAGAGCCCCACCATCCGCTGCAGCTGCACGAACAGGTCCCGCTTCAGGTCCTCAAAGTGCACCACCAGCACCTTCTTGCCATAGCGCAGCCAGTCCAGGGTGTGGGTTGCCCACCACGGTGCGTAATTCGCCACGAACTCGGGCCATTCTGGAAGGACAGGGTTAACAGCGGGTGTCCCCCATGGCCTCCCGCATCCCAGGGCTGAACCCTTCCAGCTACCCTCCTCACTGATTGATGCTCCCGTAGCAATCAGGTGGTCAAACGGGTAACGAAACATCAATAATAAACCACAACTCTCCATGGAAGCGCCGTTCGCATCTATCTCGTGGTTCATAAAAGCTCTCTGGGTATCTGCCTCTTCCTCTTGTCCTCCCCACACAAGTGATGCCTGATTAATAGCCTGACTGTACCTAATTCCCCGCAGAATCATTAAACACAGTATCTGTTTCATTAAACACACACAGGACAATTCACCTTGTGTAATCATAGCACATAAAACTTTGCTTTGGAACCGCTCCAGGGACAGCGTAAAGTTAATGTCATGGAACCAAACAGGGCTTCACGGCGCCCGTGGGCTCCACATGGGGCTGGGGATAGGGGGGAAGGAAAATCCCCCCTCCCCCCCACCTCAGCACCAGCAGCTGTAGGTGAGGATGAGGAGAGGACAAGGATTTTTCCCTAAATTCATCCCAAATTAGCTCCTGGGAGAAGGAAACGGTTTGGAGATTGGGGTTCCAGGGAGTATGGGGCTGTCTGCAGGGCAGGATGGGGACGGCTGCCCCGTGCCCTGTTTTCATTACTCACCTTTAATCTCTTTTTGCCCTCTGGATGACGTATTTAACATCACACCCACCACTAATTGCAAACCTGACACAAAGGAACTGGTCTCATTGAATGTTCACTTCCCACACTGGCAGGGTGGGTGCTGATGGTCCCAAGGGACCCCCAGTTCCATGCTCAGGGTCCTCCATGGGCTGAGCCCCACATAAAGTCAGTGAAATGGGGGTCTTTCTTTAACGCATTCTTGATGCCAAACAGCAGCTCTCAGCATCCCTCCCAGGCCAATAAAATCCTCAAGCAATGGAAAGCTCCATCTTCCCAGGCAAGCTGTTCCAATGGCAAATTAACCTGACAATTAACCCATCAGCTAATTACACTGTACAGCCTCTGGAAAGAATCTGGTCATGTATTTTGATGTGTAGCCAAATTGGATCATGCAGGGTGAAGCGAAGGGGCCCCTCTGCCTGGCCCACCCCTTCCCTCAGGGGTATGAGGCATGGAGCAGGCATGGGGCAGATTAGAAGCTCAGGAAGGTTCCCAGGATGCTGGGGCTCCAGTGAGGGTTCCTCCTGGATTCCCCCTCTACAATCTGCAGTTGTGCTTTGGGATGCAGCAGATGGGGATAAAATCCAGCTAAAGGCTCATAACCCACCACAACAGGGGCAATGCCAATCCAGGGACTTGCCACGGGAGAAAAACCACTGAGGAAGCAGTGGGACATGTCCCTTCCCTGGTTTTAAGGGATGGGATGATGGGCAGAGTGGAACTGGGTCGTCTCCGGCACTGCAAGCGCATGCCGATAACGAAATCCAGGCACATAACAGCAACAACAGCAAAAGCTCCCCTTAAATAAACTCGGAATTAAGGGTAGCAGATGTTCAATCAAGCTAAATATTTTAACTCTTTCCAATGAAGCCAATTCCACAACAGCAATTTGTAAATTGCTGTAATTAACAAGCCTCCCTCGTATGCCTGCGCATGGGAAAGGTAGTGCCTCCGGAGCAGCTGGTGCACAGAAAAAACACCCCGACATCCCCTTGTCCATAGGGATGGGCTGGTGACGGATCCTGTTCTGCTTCTAACCTCTTCTAACCTGCCCAGCCAAGGGGTGGCCTTGAACAGCTGCTTCAAAGAAGGGGCACTTTGGGTCCTTGGGCTCCTACCCATCAGTTGCCTCCCCACTGGCATCAGGATGCTGTCAGACTCATGTCCCTGGGCATTGCCACCTCCTTGCTGCTGCTCTTGTGACCTAACACAGCATTGACCAGCCAAGCATCTCCAATTCCTCAGCCCATCTCATCCCACCTCAGCTGTGCCAGGCAATGCTGAGGTTGTGCTACAAGATGGACGTGGGGCTCCCAACATAAGAAAGGTGTGGAGCTGTTGGAGCGAGGCCAGAGGAGGCCATGGAGATGCTCTGAGGGCTGAAGCAGCTCTGCTCTGGAGCCAGGCTGAGAGAGCTGGGCTGGGGCAGCCTGGACAAGAGAAGGCTCCTAAAGGGGAGACCTGAGAGCAGCTCCAGTGCCTAAAGGGGCTGCAGG
>JBCJKH010013823.1:34744-44977 GCA_039877255.1 Loriculus beryllinus | reverse complement strand
GCCCCTGTAATGCTCCAGTGCCACTCCCATGCATTTTTCTACTTTTCAACATGAAGTATGCTTTCCTTTAATATATTAAAGATGGATATACAAAGCAGGTTAAAGAACAGCATTACAGCTGTAACAGTTCATGCAATGGGAGTACTAACAGGTACACATAAAAACTGTATAAAACTGTTCCATCTCTTCACCTTCAAAAGCGTTTTAGTAATTTTTCAGCTGGGAAACAAAGTGCCCTATAAATTCAGCATATTGTAGTAGCAAAACAGCATTCAGCATCAATGCCATGTAAGTGAAAACAGATCTTATACGGATCAGTTTGGAGACAATTTGGTCGCAGTAATCTGCTTGGGGGCAATAAGGGACTCAAGGGCTTCCATCCAAGAATATTTTCATGTAATGGAAAGTTTCACTTTATTTAACAGTTTTGTGGTCAAAAAAAGATTTAGTAGCTGTATTTCAGCTTGCAGGTTTACCACTTAGTGCAATGCTAACACACACCATTTTAAGTAAATAAAACAAATTGTCCTCGTCACTCAACAGCAGTATTATTAAATGCTTTGTCCTACAGAGTTACTCTTAAAGAACTTGACTGATATGACTGACTCACAACATTCAATTACTGTAAAACTCTTCTTTTTTTGCAGCTGGATTTCTCTCAAATTCACACTGTCCTGCTTTTTTATTTTGACTGAAGATAGATATCTACAAGTTACACCTCCCCACTGCACAAGGTCAAAAATTCTCCCTTTTTCCTGAGATTTTGCTTCAATCACAAAACCCACAACCAGTAACGTTTGTTTGGCTTGAGCTACCTTTGCACACCTAGCAGCCCCTATCCCAGGCTGCCAGGCAGACTCCACTGATCACAACCCCAGTACCAGCCCGTTCACATAGTCTGCTAAACACCATTGTCTCACTGTAAACTTATTTAATCCTTTCTCTCACAAGAGATTGTGGAAAGATTAGGAAGGAGTTTATCTCAAGCTGCAGGTTAGTTCATAATAAGACTGACTGGAGCACATGGTGCTCAGCCACCAATATGGTAATACCCCAGTGCAGAATCTACCAGCAGCACTCCAGCTGTTTCTTCACTTAGTAAGTTACTACAAAAATGAGGCACAAACAAAGCCAGCAGCTTGCAAACAGCAGCAGCAATGTTTTCCAAACATGGAAGCTATTTATTTATTTATTCATTAAATATATGCATGCATAAAGTTAGAAGTATTTCAGTTTCTCCTGAAACTGTGAGACCAACGAGCTGAAGCGGGAGGAATTGCATGCTCTCTCCAGAATAGCAACAAGAACTGCACAAATGTAGATAAACGTCACAAATAAATATTTTTGCAGCCAGCTGTCTAATGCTTTCTTTCTTTGTAATGTCTAAAAATAGTTTAGTCACTGTGTAACTTTCCAAGTGCAGATGAGACAGAGGGAGAAGGGAATGGAAGGGGATACGCGCTCTAGTACCCCCACATCTCACACAGTGTCTCCTCCTAGCTGCCCTCCACCAGCATCACCAAAGCTGTAGATAGCTGTATTATCATTTATGGATGATACAATGCTGAAGATATCACACTTGCATTTTTTGCACACAATAAAATTAGGATACACAAGTCAGGGTCAGAGGTAAAATTCAGGTCTCTCAAAATCTAGCCCATTGCTAAAGATCAGTGGAGATAAAAATATTCTCCCAACTTTGAAAAAGCTGAAGCTTAGGGACTTTCTAGACCAAAAAAGGCATCTCAGCATACAACACTCCCCAAGGAGCTGCCCCTAAGTAGCTTGTTGAGCCCATACAAACTTTCAATGCCCTGTGGCAGAGCTCCCCAGTGCAAATTCAGTGTATGAAGACAACCATCTCCATTCTGAACTTGTCACTCAAAAATTTAGTTTCTCGTCCTTTACTTCTTGAACTGGGTAAACATAAGCAGTTATTCCCAAATCATCCTTTCCATGCCATTCCTTACCCTACAGGTTTGTGTCCTACACCCCTTGGCTGCCTCCTAAAATAAAGAGCTGATACATCCCTGTATTTCAGCAAGTCTGGCACAACCAAATCAAAGAGCCAGCAACAAAACATCTGCATATGAAAAGACACCGCCCAAAATGGGACTAAATGCTGGACAGAGGAAAGTGAAGGAAGAAAGCATAGCTAGAAAGGCAAGACTGACAATTTAATTTTTAAATTACAGGAGGTCACCCAATAACAATGACCCTGTTCTAGCCCACCAGGCCCTGCAGCATTACTTTTACTTTGGTCACATTTTCAATATGTAAACAAAAAAAAAAAAAAAAATTAAATAAAAAAGTAGTGAGCCTGTATCTAGAGAAAAGCCGCAGCCAAGGCATACCATTCACTGGCTTCCTGGCAGAGATAGAAACTTAATGCAGCTTCCAAGATGCAAAATGAAGCTGCAGTTACCTGCTACTCAGACATGACCCAAAAGTTGCTAAGTGACTCAGAGCAACTGTCTAAAGAAGTAAAAGCCTCAGCAATTATTCTCATAAATAACAACTCTGCTCACTGGAAAGCCAGTGCTACTCCTCCACATTCCTCTGTGGTAGTTCTTAGCCTGGCCATTGATAACATGCCTCATCAACGTCTTCTTGTGTTCTAATTTATTTTCCTTACTCTGATGTATTTGCTACTAGGAGGCAAAATAACGAAGGATGCTAGTATTCACTATAACAGCAATCAGTCCACCTGATGTTATTAGAAAAGACTGTAGCAAGTCACAGAACAGAACTGGGCAGTTCAGGAATGCCTACCCAGAAAATATTAAAAGGTGTCTGAAATGATGAGAAATTATATTGTTCACCTAGAACAGGAACTCATTAAGTTACATCAGGTTAGCATGAGTTTTTTCAAAGCCAGAAAGATAGAAGGTGCTTTTCATGCAGTGGGTAAAAAAAAAAAACAAAACAAAAAACCAAACCAAACCAAACAAAACAAAACAAAAAAAAACACCAAAAAAAAACCCACCAAAAAACACAGAAAAAACCTCCACAAATGTTTCAGGGCAGAAGATGCATGACCAGCAATGCCCAAACCTCTGCCTTTCTGCTACAAGTGTGAGCAAATGGCCCAGCACAATGTATAATCATACTCTATTCCTGAACAGTCATAACACTACCTGGAGAGGCACAAGCTTCATGACTTAAAAGAAGAGCACACACCACAAAGTGTTTAAAGATTTGTAAGCTTCCTCTTTGTCCTCTTGAGAGTTTGGTGGGCTGTCATGCATACAAAATCATAGATTCAAAATCATAGGTCAGGGTTGGAAAGAGCCTTAATATTAGAGAGGATTTAAGTACGTGTCTAACTTACTGACAAAGCAGCACCTCTTGTGTAAATCCTGTTTCTCCCTACATCAAGAGGTAGGACCTGTTTCAGGAACTTTCCCCTCACACTAAATCTTTATTCTAGTGAAAACTGTTTCCTTTGAATAGCGAATAGATCATAGACATCTCACAGGAGGATGGCTGTATTTCTGTAAGTGATTGCAAGGAATGGTCGATTTGACTTGGAAGTTAAGCTTTTATTCAAAGAGCTAGGTCACAAAATCATCAAACCTTTTAAGTGGACTTCAAGATGAAACATCTGCCAGCCAGGATGAAAAATGCAAGTCACAAAAGATAATCATAAGAGTAGTTATTCACTCTATTTTTAACATGTGTGTGAGCACATGCATAAATGTACACAGAAACACACACACATACAGAAGGCATATGTAATGACATATATTCATGTATTTGTGTATATGTAATGATGCACATTGTATACGTGTGTGTATACAGACTCAAACTTCAGCATGTTGTCAGACTACTCAAATAAAAGAACAGAGTCTTATTTCTTTCCAGATGCTTTGCACAAACTTGGAAAAAATGCCCTGTTCCTGACTGGTACAGGAATCTGGCTCCTCAGTTTGTTTCTAATTAGCTTCCAATACAAAAAGATAAGAGATACATGTAGATATTCAGGAAACCTATTTCTGAAGAAGCATGCAGACAAACTAAATTGTTTAGCCTATTTTACCCTTAAATTAAGATTACTTAATAATATAAGAACAGTTCAAAATTTGCAGCTGGAGTTTACAGCCAGGTCCAACTAAGCTGGGACAGAGCTTATCAAAAACCAGCTCAGACGTTTTGAGAGGTAGTTTCTACCTGCATTTTATGATCATTTAATACCACCCAGACTGATCAAAACATTCAACAAAGAAAAAAAGCAACTAGTTCTCACTAGCTCTTAAGCTCTCCTGTACATAGTTTACCTCCATCTTTATACTTCAAATTAATTCTGAATTTTCTTAATGCTTTTCTGTTTGATTCCCACCTCAGTGGGGCACTTTTCAGAAAGGCAGAAAGGCATTCGGGAAAGCAGCTGTGGCTCTGCAGCAATATGCACAGAGCATGCTGCCCTCCAGATAAGCTTACCAACCCCCTAAGGACCCCACTTTCTATTGGGGAGCTGGTTAAACTATGGACTATTGGAGCACAGGATATACTGCAGTGTTTGAAATGCAGAACCTTTGTCTTCTGCCTTCCATACTGAGGCTTTCCCAAAGCAAACCCCACCATCACAGGCAAACAATGAGTCTTGCAACACAAAATACTCATAACACAGCTGACAGGCATCACATTGTACTCCTAATACGCAATAAACAATTAGTGATCAGACAAAGCAGTGCAAGAACAAATCCTATTAACAAATAATGAGATTTGCTAATGGATCAACTAAACACCACTTTGGAAACAACTCCATGGGCTGCTGCAGCCAGAAACAGCAGCCAGGGAAAGGAGCCGTGTGGCACAATGTGCTGATGCGCTGCACACAGGGCTACCAGCCAGCCGCAGGAGCTCACAACATGAAAATAATGCTGGCGCACCAGTTTTGGCAGCAGCTGAAAATGCTGTAGTATGTATCAAACCAAAGAAATCTCATATCTTGGGTATCTGTGAATCATTTATGCCTTGGATCTATGAGCAAGTGTATTTTGCACATCAAAACATGTAAGAAACAGTCACAATCCTATTTTCTTTTAGCTCATTACAAGACTCTCTCAGTAACTTGCGCACTCCAAATAATCCCATATAGGACACTTGTCTGAATTGTGATTCCCTTCTAGGACTGGCATATAACTGCCCACCTCCATCAGCAGAGGTTTTAAAATAAACAAACAAATAAATTTGGACAGGTGGGTATTTAAGGGAGCCTGACACTAACATTTTTTCCCCAATGGTTGATATTAGATGCCCTAAGTAGGTAAACACTGAGAAGGTAACACAAGACATCGCTCTTTCTCTATAGGAGCTGGAAAAAAACAAGGAGACAAATTCTCAGTACTGAAAACTACTCAGAACATTTATCCACCTCCAGCAGGTCACAAAATACTTGGAATATAATAGTTACTTCAAGCTTTTAAAGCAGCAAGCATTTGTTACTCTTCATTATTTCTGTTTAGGGATGCTATATGCCTTCTCATCTCCTTGGGATCATCAGTATTGTCTTGCTTACTTATTTGTTTTTAAACACACTACAGCACGTGTTGCTTGGGATAAAAGCTTCTTCTGCACACCACAACCACCACCACATTACAGAGGAACTCGACCCTGCTTTGAATTGGTTTAGTACCTTCTATTAGAATACAAAACCAGCAACTAGAAATTAATAACCAAAACTGGGAACCAACATGAGCTATAATAATGCATTCTGGAAGATCTTTACACAACTGTAGACTGTGAGTTTTGCTTTTTAAATGCGAGTGGTGTATACTTGGCAAGGGGTGGAAGAAAGGAGATGGAACAGGGTACAAAAACACCCAGGCAGGACGTATTTTGAAGACTTACCCATACAGCCTGTTTGCCCAGGCAAATAGAAGCATACCATACGCACTTGGCCAGTGTGCTAAGACTTGCACTTCCCTGTTGCATATTCTCCAAAACATTCAGCATGCATGTCAATTAAGTATCGGCACAGTGCTTGAGCTGCAGCAAGGCTTTGCAAGCACTGAGAACACTTGGTAATTACCAACTTTACACAGAATTATAGATCAAACTCTGCCTTCTCTTGAGAACAAAGTAGACATGACATCTATATCCAGAATACATGACAAAGTATCACAGGCCAAGACTGTAGCTCACTTACAGTGGGACTGGAAACATCAGGCTAGCAGATACAGTGCCTCAGAAGGATACCTGCAGCTCCTGCGAGCAGCTACCTCCTTTCAGCTCCTGGGCCAACAGTGACTTTCTTGACATGCATTGTCAGTCATTTTCCTCCAGAGAAACGTTACTGACACAACTTGGCTCCAGATGAGCATGACCACTGCCTCCACACTTACAGCCGGGAACACACTAAAAAACAAGTCTCCAGAATGCCCAGAACTATGGTATATCACAAATTTTACTTTAGAAGAGGAAAGAGTGATGAATTTACTCCACCACCAAAATCAGGTTCTACCTACAGGAATGTCTTTTCAGCTTCAGAGAAGAAGCTGGTGGATGGATGGAAGAAGGAGGGCTGGGGACTGCTGTTATAACAAAGTTATAGCATGGAGCAGCAGGCAGAAATTATCTTTTTCCAGGCCTAAAGCAAGTGAATACTGTGGACTGACAACACAGAGGCCAGCTAAAGAGGGGCGACCTTCGAGGAGCTCCCACAAAGCCTACAGAACCGTTTCTGGTCCAATCACCACCTTTGCTTTGCTCTTTCCCTATGACTGCAGCCCCCTCCTTGCCAACTGAGAGCTGGAAACTCTTGTTGTGCTCAAGAGCCTCTCTGGCTGACAACAATCAAAACTGGAGCCACAGCCAGTGCCATAAGAGAGCAGAGATCCTGACAAACTATACGAAACTGCAAAGTTGCATGAAGCTGTGCTCGATGTAGCCACTGCCCACAGCACAGTGAAGAGAGCCTCAGTCCAGGGAGAGTATGGAGCCAGGGCACAACCAGTAAGGACGGGTTTATACAGTCCCCTGATGCAGTTTTTGCTAAATCTCAGAGCTGCTTCAGAAACAGAAGTCAGTTCCCTGACTTTCAGTTGGGTATGATTTTCTTGTAACAGATGAAGTGGTTCAAGAACAAAACCAGTTACTATGGAACACAGAACAGGTAAAAACCTCTGTCAACAACAGAGGCCTCTGCATTACACGTAGAGCCACTGAATAGCCCCTTTCAGATGTCTGCTGTAATGCTTATCCAGAGCATCTGGAGGGTCAAAGCACTGGTTGTGAATCCCCATGCTGTTACAGTATTTAGTAGTAATCCCTGGTCCTTCTCTAATAAATAAGGGAATAAAAATAAACAAACCAGCAATCCAAGCAAAGGCCAGGACCACTTGATATAAATAGAAATAAGAAGGCAGAACTATTAGCTTAGAGATGATGTCAGAAACTAAAAAAAAAAGAAAAAAAAAAAAAGAAGAGACTTCCAGCCTTGCTGAGCTTTATGTGGAAAGCAGCATCACAAAGCTACAGACAAAGTGAAGAGTGAATATATTTCACATACTTCATAATACTGCAGGCAGAACAAAAACCCAAGCATGTAATGTCACACAGCTACCAAACACACAAAAAGGAGAATGATGGAGGGGCACGGCAGAAAGCAGGAAACCCCACAGCAATCCAGCAGAAGTAGGTGCCTTCCCTCACTTCCTCACCACACATGCACATTCCCATAACACTATACAATGATACCAAAATTTTACGTTTTAACCCACAAAATTTGAACATTCAAAACAAATGCAGCTGTTCATGCAGGAAACAAAATGAATAAATAAATAAATGAAAGCTCTTCTAAAGAGACAGATTTATAACTGTATCTCTCTGCAGGGCCATGCAGATTGAAAAAACTAGGTCAAATCTTTTGCTATTCTTACTGCTATTTCTCCCTGGCCCTCCTCCCCGTTTGATTTCTTCCATAACTACTGAAAGCTTTTCATGAGAGTGCAACAGACCTATCATGCAGGTCTCAAATTACTTCTGCCTTGTACATATTGGGGAGGGGGGCTCATCTGTGCAACTATAGATGCAAGGGGGGAAATTAAACCATTAGTCTTTCCAATTCACAAATCCTAATCCTAGAGCATATGTACTCAGTGCTACTGAGGGCCATTATCAGCCAAACAAGGATGCATGTTTAAAAAAAATAAAAGGGGAGGAAGCAGGGCAAGAGGCAGACAGAGACAGGCTAGAAAGAGGCAAAAATAGAGGAATTGCTGTGCTTTCATTTTTGCTGCATTTGCAGCAAAACCATGACAGCATCTGCTGCTTTTAATGACATCTTGCTAGTGTATTTTCTACATCTTTGTGGTGAACAGTTTTAGAAACCTCATAAATACCTCCATTTTGACACTAGATTTCCAACAAGTAACTGCAATACCAGTTTCCATCTCTACTCATTACCATGTATACGTTCTAAGCAATTACCTTTTAGGAAAAAGGACTCACATACTGCAATTCATACATTCACTGTCACAAAGGCATTAAATGCTTTTTTAAAAAAATCTTTCATAAAATGTAAGCACCAAGTTAATCCAATTCAGCTTACTCATTTTTATTCATTTCTCTTCCTACTGCACAGACAGAAGACATTTGGTTTCATCGCTAAAAATAAAATAAATAAATAAATAAATAAATAAAGCAAGTCTGTATCAGCTGAATTCTGAAACAAATCACTTTTGAACTCCATTTCCACCATGGGCAATATGCTGCCTGACAAGTTACTGCAAGAAGGCAAAGAAAGCAACTCCCTGACTTACTGCAGTGATGGCCAACCTAACTGATTTGACAAGCCACATATATACCACAACCTTCATATGGTTGAATGCCACAGGATGTTATGCTGACAGCTGAAGGCTGGGGGAATGCTGGCATGCCCCAGACTGGATGGGGGAACCTGTCCAGATTTTTAATGGCAAGTGCCTCCTCTAACCATGTGGTGACAGTGATCTCAGACAGCATTTCAGCTGCAGCTTCCCCTGGAGGGAGGACTGGTGTACTCTGTTTCCAAGCAGCCAATGGATGTCAGTGGTGGGAATGGAGTGCTGGGGCTAGGGGGTGAGGACACTGCTGCTAGGCTGGAGCACCCTCATTCATTTGTTTTGATGGAAAATAAAAACCATTATGGAATGTGACATTCATAGGTTTGGCTGGCAAAACATACAACCAGTCTTGAGCCATTTTAGTCTGAATTAATGGAAATTGTCATAATTTCTCTTTCTGCAGAGGTGTTCAGCACTATTATGGTACTAAAGCCTTTTTCTCTCACCAGGAAACCCAGTACTATCATAGACCACCCAGAAAAGCTCTTTGGACCACAGAATATAGCTGAGCAGCAGACTACACAGAATGCATCCCAAATTCAAGAACATGCACCCGGAGCCTTTGTCTTTTGTTTCTTATACTCTTCTTGCCTTTGGCTAAATTCCTTTGAAGCCAAGACAATGCTAAACATAACTCATCTAAATGAGCCCCATCTGGCTTTCCTTTCTGATCTGGATCTTATCTATAACAGTCACTGCTGACCTTTCAGACCTTAACTCAGCAAGCCATAAACAATTATTGCCCCAATACCTTAAATAAACAGCTATGGAAAACCTGAGGAAAAGTTTTGGGCATTTATTTTGGGTTGACTGGGTTTTGTTTGTTTCACTTGGGGTTTTTTTTTTTTACAACGACACATTTAAAGGAGGGAGGCATCTTAGACCTGAACCCAGGAAAACAGTTGGAATCTGGACTAAATACGATGCAAAATGCAATCTAACAAGCTCAGCTTAATATCTCCTGGATCAGAAGGTACATAAACAAATGGCAGTGCTGGAATTATTGAGGTGGATCTGAAGAGCTAGACAAAGGAAGGGAGGGAAAACAAGCATTTGTGAGAAAACTGCCAAACTACTAAAAACGTTCTGGAGCTGATACACTATCAGGTACTAGCATCCAGCATACTTTGACCCACTCCAAGCTAAGAAAGTAAATCAGTTTTGAAGGCTGTACCCTAATGCTCAATATTTCTTCTTGAGCAGTGCTCATTCATGATGGTCTGATAAAGATCTTTTGTTTCTGTAAAAATTCAAAGCATTTTATATTAATACTTTTAACGCAGGTCAGATAGAATGGCTGTATTTACCTAAATGGTACCTCTTTTACTTATCTTTCGTTATTTAAATGAAAACTACCTCAGGATGAGAAACACAGTCTGAGATTCACAAGAGGGTTCTCCTCCCC
>JBCJKH010013823.1:0-25964 GCA_039877255.1 Loriculus beryllinus | reverse complement strand
CTGGACACATGCAGTACCATGCGAGCTTTCAAACGGTGCTACCCACATAGCTCTCGCTCCTCTTCTTCTCTACCCTGTTGACAGACAACAGAGAAAGAATCAAGGGAACAGATTTCCCCAAGTATTAATATATTAAATACTTTGTATGAGCTAATAAGACACCGGTCTGCAGAAGGAGGCAGCATACCAGAAGTTCTTCTTCTTCCAAGAATAAATTCTTAGCAAACACCTGTTAATCAGCGACAGAGGCTGAAGTAGGAACAACCAAAACAGCCACAGGCAACTGGGACACAACTGCTCAGTTACAGGAATCCAGGCAGGAACCAAATGGGAGTTTCTAACAGTAACTGAAACCTGCACTCAGATGAAAGACCATTAACAGCAGCTCTGCTCTAGTAGTAGGCTTCCAGTACCCGCTAGTCACATGTCACTGAAACCTTTCCCTTAGCTGAGCTGTGGTTTGGCTGTCATACTTCTATCACCTAGATATTTTAGAATTCAGTTTAAATTGCACTCTCTACTGGAGCTCAACACATTTCCAATTTAACTCCCAATTTTAAGATTGGCACTTATGTGCATCTATAAATGGTCCTTTACAAAGGATATTTAAATAGCATGCATTTTATCCACTCCACCTTCTTTTAAAGGAACACTCTTAGCTTGCATCTAAACACACAACTACACTGCACAACAGAGATGTGTACCAGCCAGCAGAGACACATTCAAGGTGGGTGAGCATACATCACACTGGTCAGAGCTAGTAAAATAGAGCTCCTTCCATGCCAACACAGACACAAGGTAAGAACAATAATTTCTCTGCAAGGTATCTACTTGTTTAAAGGGGCCGAATCTCAAATACTGCAACAAAAGCGGATTATATACAGGAAAACATAAATGACAGAAAATTAACAACCAATGCAAAGAAACACAGAGACATAATCAGTGGGAGATGAAATTATTTTAAAGCTATTCACTGCTAGTGCTCTATTTTAAAAAGAATTTGGTTTACAGTTTAAAAACAACCTTACAGCTCATCTTACAAAAAAAAATATATATATGTACACACACATGTATATAAAATACATATATACATATATAGATAAAATAGAAAAAAAAAAATCGAGAAAGTTAGCAAACACGCATCCACTTACAAGTGAATTGTGCTTGATCAGATTTCGCCTAACACAAAGCAAACTAAGCAAGAAATCTACAAATACTATAGCCTACAAACAGATTTTGACAGAAATAAACATCATTGCCCCATCCAGCCTCCCCAGAAGAGGTTTTTGGCTGCTGGAAATGCATGAAGTTTGTATACCCTCTTCCAAATTCTGTATCCTCTCTAGCCTCCTCGCTGTTGTAAGAAAGCACTCATACTATACGTCTTGAGGATTATGAAAATCCATCTTATAAGCACACACCACACACTAGAAACACTTGCAAGGCTTTCATGTATTGTCACCTGAATCAATTTGTACAGTTAGCAAAATACATATATAATGTGCACACACACAGTCATTGTATTGTCACCCTCATCCACTAGGAATTCTACTGTGTAATACTAAATGAGAGTCAGCTGAGGTTACCTTTGAGGCTGAATTATCATTATAAAAGCAAAATGTCATACAAAGCTGTGAATTTTCATACACTCAATGTCTAGAGGATCTTGATCTAAGTGATAATAAAGTATGAGGCTGGCTCAGTTTAAATCAGTGCAGCTGGAGGGCTGTTCCTATATATAATCAAGCTATCCCTAACCATATGAGCCACTCCATCAACTACGGAATATCAGCTCTACCTTTGAAAACTTGCCCCTGCTAAGGCCAGAGTACAATAGAGAGGCATTATAAGCCTAGCTTGCCAATTTATGATCTCATTAGATCTGAGACCAAACAAGGTGACAGGAATAAAGCATACTGCACCTGCAATGCAAATACGAGACAAGAGGAATTTTAGTAGATGAGGCAAGTGTAAAGAAAGCAGTAATATTGGACTCCTTGACTCAGACGATTGACCACATCAGAAATCTGTTTAGTTAGCACTTCTGAAGGATTCAGTCAACTTCTCCCTTGAGAGAAGTCTCTAAAGCAGATGTGCGCTACCCTCTTGTTTTGTGTCCAACAAGAATGCTGGCTGCTGAGTAGACAAGGTTTTCATACAACCACACGCCACTCACAGAGGACAGGAAAGGGTGCTGCTTCTGAGTGGTGAGGTATCACAGAGGGAGAAGAGCTATGTGATCCCACAAAAGAAACAAGAAAAGTGATCTTTGCCCAGAATAGTAGATATTTCTTTATCTTTTTCGGTCAATCAAAACTACATCCTGCTATTAGTAAGACCAGTTTTAATTCAGCTTTAACCTGTCTTGCACACACTAGAAATGGAAAGAATCTGGGGAGACAAGACACTGGTGTTATTGAGCACTTAGGTTATCTCCTTATAGCTGAAGGCACTGTACAGTGCAGGAAGGGATACTTAATTGCTTATACTCCTTTAAGCAACAGTAAGGCACACAAAGCGGATGGATACCCTGAAGAAATATGTCCCCACATTACGAATGCATTACTAACTCCTGCCATCTTCCAAATTAACTAGGCAACAGTATCTTTGCCCTCAGTTATCATAGTTCTCTAAAATATACTTAGTGTTTAAAGAAAGAGATGAATGAGAAGGGAAAAGAGAAAAGACTGTTAAGGCATTTTGGCACCTCATCCATAACAGAGATGCCCTCAGCAGATACATCCACTAAATCTCCTGGTTATGAGATTATACCTGAGAGCAAAGCTTATATCAAGAGCACTCATCATCATCATCATCAGATCCAATTGCTGAAGCAATTCAGCACACAATGTTCTGATCTACTCTTTCATTCAACAGTGCTGGTCAAAGGATGGCAGGACAAAGAAATCAACTAAAAGTAGTTTATTTGAATGGAGAAAAAAAAAAAAAAGGAAAAATTTGAGAAGTGTCTAGATTCTTTTCTTGACTTGGTTAGTTGATCCACGAAACCAGTAACAAAAAACAAAACCCAAGAACATCCCAGTAGGATAAATTGTTGATGACAGGCTAATATTCATAGAACAAAATTTCCAAGTTCTGTCTTTTCAATTGCACTCACAAACATGTACTAATAGATATGTATATAAAATATAAATATAGATAAATGAAGTGAACTTTTAATCCCTAGCATGGCAAGCTTTATTCTCCAGACATACAAGAACTCTGTCAGCAAAGACAAAAAAAGTCCAAATCACAGCTCCCCCTGAAGCATTATTTCCTACTACTGTGAAGATCCATAAAGTTAGACAAACTTCACAGCAAGGGAAGCAAAACCATGCTGCTCCAGCAACCTAGCATTTAGTTGCTGTGAAAGAGTCTGAAAGTTATGGATATAAAATATGTAATCAGAGTCTTAAAACCTTGTGGCTGCTAAGCTACTGGATGTAGCATGTACATCAGTCATCCACAACTTGAGTTTTGAAAGGAAATAATGTTGCTGTTTTAATACACAGAAGAATGAAAAATTATCAGTTTAACAGACTTTCCTCTCTTTTCCTTTCCAGATCTTGTACAGCTTCATCAATTGAAATAACTGCAAACAGCCTTTAATTATGATGTGCATGAGGCATTTCTACGGCAAACAAAGCACAGAGGTCTGACAAAATAAATAACTAATGAGCATAAGGCGGCTTGATCTTTCCCCCATTCAAGCCAAAGACAATCCATCTGCTTTGATCAGTGGAAGCAGGTCCAGTCACTTTTGCTCAGCTTCCTTTAATAAAATGCTCTACATGAAAAATCACAATTGTACCATGCCGTGTGGATTAATCCCACACAAAACAGCCTGATCCTACTCTCACAGTGGAGTTTTGCAATTGACTGCAAATTAAAAAGGAAAAAATACATACCTCATTAATTGTTAATAAAACCTCTTTGGAGGTCTCTTACCTGCTAAGAGGCCAGCAGAATGCATTTCCAGACCTAAATTTCAAAATTAGCCTAACAAATATAAGAGAATTATGAAAACGTACAGATTTTCTCGTCTGTATACTTAACACTTCAAAATATACCATAATGCAAAATTAAGAATTACTTTAATTGAATTTAGAAAAATAACTGGGGAAGTGAACACAGACTAATAAATAATCACAGTAGCTTCTATAACACTAATAGCTGCATCAGAACTAGCACAAAAAACACGATTCTAAGTTTAGGCTGAAGCGGTCTCCCTGACTAACTGTTCCTCCATTTAAACGCAGTCTTGCTGTGATACATATCGCAGTTCAGACAAGAGCTGCAACATCACGCAGCCAGTTGAAGTGCTCAAAAGTACACATTGTACAGACTGCAAAGACAAAGAAAAAACCACACTAATGATCTAACATCTAAATAACACTTGGCACTCAAATTGTAACTACATTATATTTAACTCTGGAAAGCATTTATATTAACTTTTGATAACCTCAGCTTTTTAGGCAAACCACAGGTTTTGCTGTCCTTTTCAGGAAATCTGTAAAATGACACAAGTTAACAGCAGCCCAGGACAGCTCATTTTTCAAAACAAATATGGTCCTGTCAACTGAGTTATGAAAACAGCCAAGCTTCTAAAACTCTGACATCTCAAGTGCCATATTCTAACCTGGGCGAGAGAATGCTTACGAGTTGTGGAGTGCTACTCGACAGATCATCTACCTTACCATTTTTAAAGTATCTTTATGGCTTTTCTTTGGCATTGCAGTAACTACTGGTCTTCATTTATCTTCCTTGACTACTCTAATAGCATTGCCTAAGAAGACAGCACTGAAAACAGGTAGGTGTTGGCACAGGGAATCGTTCTTTTGTTCTCTCCAGACGGAGGGAACACCACTTTTGTCAGGCAGCACAGAAACATGTGCAGCTGACCAACCCACTTCACTTCAGCTGCCTCTCCGTGGTAGGCGGCCTCTGCTAAACACCCACAGGGGAACACCCTCAGAAAATAAACAGTGACTGCTGACCAGTAACTAGTTTGACATCTTGTGGTTAAATATATAGTATTTACGTTTGTGAACTGTGTATTTTGAATTCAGCCACCTCAAACAACGCCGAGTTTGGTTCAGTGATGAACAGCGTCTGGAGCGTTTCATCACTGAGCTCCCACATTCTGACAAGTACTTGGAGTATTTCCGAGACATGGCACGGGCCGTTCTTACGGCTGCCACACAACCTGGCCAAGCAACCCTCCCCGCTCGGCCGCACAGCAGCGCCTTACCCTCAGGCTGCTGCCCGCCATCGAACTTCCCATTCCTACCTGACGCCCAGGTTTAAAGGCCGCCGCCTCCCCTCAGCCTCGCGCCGCCGGCGGGCGCTAGGCCGAGTCCTGCCCCACGGCCACGCGGAGGGAGGGCAGCCGGGCCTCGCCTCTGGGTACTCTCTGGGGAGCGACCCCGCAGCGGGGGAACGGGCAAACTTCTGCCGGGACAGGTTCCCGTCCAGCCCGTCCCCACAGCGCTTCTTGCGGAGCTTCCCTAAGGCGGGCTGACAGGACCCCGCCGCAAAGCGCGGGCACGCAGGACCCGGCCCGCACAGGTGCCAGAGAGCTCTGCCCCCCGGCACCACAGCATCGCGGCTGCCTCAGGTGAAGAGCGGGCTGCGCCCATTCCCGGGGAGACCTCGCCTCCTAGCGCCGGCGCCGGGCCGCGCTGTCGGCAGCGGCAGAGGAGCGCCGGCTGCCTCCCCAACCTCTCCACCTTCCTGCATCGGGCCCGCTACGTGACCGACCGCGGCGGGAGGGAAAATGTGACCGGCCGGCAAGGCCGTGAGAGAAGCGGCGTCCGGAGCAGGACGGCGAGCAGCCAGAGCTCCCCGGCTGCCCCTCAGCGAACGGCCGCCGCAAGCCGCGCGGCCCGTCCGGCCCCGCCGAACCCGGGGTGGCGCGGACGTTTTCGCTTTACCTTTCGAAGAGCAGCCGTATCATGAAGATGCAGAAGGCCAGGGGGAAGGCGAGGTAGAGGTCCTCCGCCTGCGGGAAGGCGGCTTCTTCTGTGCTCTGCAGGTCCGCCCAGGTGACGTTGTGCGGCAACCAGAACCGCTCGTTCCAGAACCAGGCAAGGATCCCTGCCATCTTTGCTTTGTCTGCCTCGGCGCCCCTCACTCCGCTCCGCTCCGCCCGCGGCGAGGCGTGTGCGAACGGCTAACGGGGGAGAGGAGGATAGAGGAAGGCGTGTGTCAGCCCCACAGCCGCAGATGATGCTGCCGAGCGGCGCGCCGTGCTGTGCCGTGCCGCTCCGCTCCCCTCCCCTCCCCGCCCCGCCTGTCACACGGCCGCGCCAGCCCCCATTGGCTCCCGCCCGCGCCCCACGGCTGCTCCGGAGCCCGCCGTACTCCTGCGGCGGCCAGGCACAGCTTTCCCCCGCCCCTCTTCCCTTCCTAAAAACCCGGCCAAACCCTGAACCAGAAATTACGCGTCCCGAGCGAGCGGGTACCCCGTCCCGGGGGCACTCACCGCGGCAGGGGCTGCTGCCGGGACACAGGCTCCGCTTCAGCGCCGGCTCGGCGTACCACAGAGCTGGCGGCGGGGCGGCCTCTTGTCACCCGCCTGGCCGCTGACGGCCCGCCCGCTCCCCCGCCGCTCAGCCGGGCTCCCGGCGAGCCTGGAAGGCTGCTGCCTGATTTAAATAGGCAGATGGCAGCCACAAAAAGCCCTTCTTTTCTGATCTCCTCACAGGAACACGGACCGGTATCGGCTGTCTCGGCCCTGTCCCCGCGAGGGTAACCCCTGCCGGGAGCACGGCTCTCTGCCCGCTCCTGCTGAGGCGTTTAAATGGCAGCGGAACTGTCTTGGGTAAAAAGACCCTCTGAAACACCCACCGCCTGAACCTTGTATACACGTACAGCAAACAGGCGTAAATGAGGCATGGAAAAGTGTGTGAGAACACAGGACTCGCCAGCAACAAAACTGAGGTTAGGACCGTGGCTTTGCACTCCCAGCTAAAGAAAACCTTTTGTCTTTACGTAGGCTTTTACTTTCGGTTCCTTACCCCACTGCCCAAACCCGCTAGGGATCAAAGGAAAACTGTAATTGTCCCTACTAGACTTTACAGCAAAGGTGACTAGCAGGCTTTAGTTTTAACTGTAGCTACTGCACTATACGTGTGGTGGTCTGGGCACACACAAACGACTTCAAGTAGTAGGTGTACCGCTTCTCTGACATTACTGGTTTGTCTGCCCTGCCTCACTTTATTTTAGATGGCTTCAGTTTTCTCCCCACTATCATCACACTTTACAGCTGGCTACTGAATACTGAAAGACACTGACTTCTAGCATTTTATCACACTGCCTTTTGGTGTTCTGCTAGCTTGCTCTTTTCCCCCACTGATTCTACTTGCCCTTCCTGAAAAATAAATTGCACAGCCGCTCATGTCTGTGCTGACATTTCTGTGCTGAAGAACATACCAAGTTAAAAACATGATCTTGGTGCTGATGAAAAACACTATACTGGTTTTAATAAAACAATCCATTTTTGTATGCAGAGAGAATTTCCACCTAGAACATTTCAGGGAAGTTTCAGGAAATGCTTTGGCAGGATGGTTGAGGAGCCATGTGAGAAAACCCTGTTTCTGTTTTATTGCTGAGCCAACATCCTAAGTGTCTGTAGATACCCTGATTCAGTTCTTGGGGTTGCTTCTTAGGGAGAGAGAAGAGAGCTGGTACCTTGAGGCTGCTCCATGGAGCACCTAGCCCTTCAAAATCACCTGAAAAAAGCACGGGCTGTAGCACCACCACCAGATTTGCCTGTCCCACGTCTTCCTTTACTGCAGTTAGGAAGGAGCTCACTGCCTGTGCTGATCTGAGCCCTCAGCTCCCCACCAGTTACAAGCCTATGTATGATCATCTTAGGATCCTACTATGGGTCTCTGACATGAGCTATCTGTCAGAACCTCAGGACTTTCTGTGATTTCAGTTCAGAGGGAAAACTGACCATGGGGGTTGCACACCTCTAATGCAGCCTTCTTTACATACAAGTAATGGTTTTCTGAGCCAAAGAAAGCATATCTTTGCTCAAATCAGCAAGACTTCTTTTAGCCAGTGCTAAAACTTAACCCACCAAAATCCCCCTTCCTCTTTCCGATCTCCCTGCCTTGTTCTCACAACTGACCTAGAATCCCCCTAGAACTTCCTCTGGGAGCTCATTTCCCAGCACTCTCACAAACACCTGAACTGGCTTCTGCATATACATGCATGCCTCTCTTCAGTTAAAATTCCCAAATCATCCAGATTGCTCAATTTTCTGAACAGACTTTCATAAGCCTGTCTTAAATGGGAGATATGAGTGTGTGTTCTCAAAGTGAACTCAGAAGCATAAGCTTTGAAATCTATTGATGAACTGCTCTTTAGATAACATTTTAATAGCTGACAATACACAGATGGCTATTTGCTTTGTTAATGATAGTTGTGTTTAAGGCAAAGGTAATGTTAATCAGAAAATTGATATCATTACTCTGTACCTGAAGGTGACCTGTCTTTCACAGTGCATTTCAATATTCCAATCAGTTCAGAAGTACATTCAGTATTTATGTCCATTTCCAATTCAATGAAGTAGCTCTTTCCCGGTCAGCACTGAGGCTCACAGGTGCTGGTGCTTGGCATTGCTTAAATACAGATACAGGAAAGGGACAGATCTTTGGAAAATGAACCTAGCAACAGTAATAACCTGATGATGCATAAGAGGTTACTTCCTGCTGAACAATTAGTGTAATTTACGTGTGTATCAGACTAAAATTATATTAGGCAACAGATCTCTAGGCATCTCTGAAAATGAATGACATTTCTGAAACATTTGGGAGGATGACCAATTAAAAGCTTTTAATTGAATTCAGATTGTAGCAGCAATTATGTAGATGTAGTAAAGACAGGACTATGGAATGAGGATGCCTCAATCTTGTGCTTTGGAGGGAGATACTACCAGAAATTTTTGTGTGCCCCCTTAAACTGTTATATCACTAAAGGAGACCAACAGAACTTTTATAACTGTGGCTTCATATGTGGTCTTACAACCTGAAGCAACTTAATCTAAGACAGTGATAGAACTTGGCCAAAAAAAACAAAAAAACAAAAACAAAACCATAAAAGTGAGTCCTCATAATCCCATCCTGGGCACTTTTAGTAACACACAAGAGTTAATAATAACAAATAACATATACCCAAATTCCCCCAAAGTTACTGAACTTGTGTTTCCACTCCAAAAAGAAAAAGAGAAAGCTGACTGCGTATCACTAGTTCAAGTCCTTGAGTAACCAGCAGAGTGGATTGCCACTCTAAAATGGAAGACTGACTTACTGTTTATGTCTTGGGTTTTTAGCACCAAGAAACCACGTTAGATCTCAGGCACAAAAGCTTCCTTCAGTTTAGGAATATAATTATTGTTCTTAGTCTAATGAAGTTCATGTATTCCCGTGAATGCACACCAGCCTCACTTCTCCTCATGGCCACAAAATTGCAGTAGCCTTTTCGTACCATATGAGGAGACCACTAGTACTTCCTCACAGATCAGAAAAAAAATATGTGACTGTCACTTTTCAATGCAGATATGTTTTTATACATTAAAATTCAGAAATTTTTCTGGTAAATATATATTTGTATTCTATCAATATTAAACTGCTTAAAATAGGCAGTGGTTTATGCTGTCTTAGGCTTCCACACAGGTATAAACACGCAAAGTGAAAATTAAAAATAAAAATGAGCAGTATTTAGACATTACTCTAAAGTAAGAGAGTTGCTGTAAGTAGTGGTACACGTAAGATATCTGTTGATCAGGACCATGTTCAACAGGTACTGCAAAAATTGCAGGGAGAAGCAGCATGCTGTTTAGCTCAGCTATGTAGCACAGAAATGCCACTTGAAGTTTTCAAGCACTACATTCATGCTGCAAATATTGCTCAAGTTACAAGCTCATAACAAAATCTTAGAGGCTTGCTTGAAGGGTATTGACAGAGATCACTCCTACTGGGAGCATGTCTTGAAAGCAGCTTTACTAGTTTATGGTGGGTAGTAGCCCAATATTTTTATTTGCCTGTCTCAGTTTATTTATCCATCTGCAGTCAACAGGAGCATGTATTGCATCTCTAAATCACTTTGAGTGAGTTTGGGAATGTGTATTTGTTAGTACCAATGTGTCTTTGCCACACTGTTGTCCGCCTAAAGGAGTTAGTCCACTAAACCAGGAAAAGCTGCAGCAAAACCTCTTGATTTTAAAAGACTGTTGTAGAATTGAAAAAAAAACCAAAAAAACCCAGCTGATTTTTTTTTATCTTATTTAGTCTCCTGTAACCCTGGAGTACTGCCAGGCTTACACACAGGGAACTGCAGTCAGACTCTGGGCCAGTTCATTTAATGGACTGCATAGTACAGATGCCAATAGCACAATCCACTGAGACTTTTTATTACCCAAATCTAAATCATGTTGTTCCTGAGAAGAAGAGACGGCTATGGCTGATCCATGTAAAAGCGGCTGTGCCAGTCCCATTTCCATAGGTCCATTTCATTAGGCCACTAATGATGTGCATAGCGGAAGGGCCGACAACTGCACAGGTGTAGCATGACTGCTCTGTGCCTTCTTGGGGAGGGTGGAGGACCATGAGCATAGGGGAGGCAACTGTGCAAGCATGGCCCAGAGCTGTCATTATTCTAGCATGTCTTCCTACCTGCTGGTTCCAGAAGCTGTGGGAAATTTCAGTTTCTTATGCTGCTGCATTTGCAAACTTCTATAATAATTTCACCTAAGAAGTAAAATTTCACAGAGCAGCGATCTTAATTACAAAAGCTATGCTGGTGTAGTCAAATCAGTCCTGAGTCTTGCATGGGGTGGTATTAATCTGAAGAGACCAGTCTAGCTTCACCCAATTATCAGACAATGTACCCTGAATTCAGATCACTAGCAGAACTCTCTGTAGCAGTGCTTTAAATACATCAATACAGTAGGTGTCCCAAGGTTATATCACTTCAGAGCCTTCCAAATTTTTTATCTTGGCAGACAAGCAAGATACATCACTTGGGAAGACAAGCAATAGTAATTGGTTTGGCTGTCATGAAAAGATGTGTGGACAAGTAGCTCTAGCTGCAAGATAAGTTTACAAGCCTTAGAAGGGTTTGTGCTGGGCTTCAATTAAGGTCAAGATCCAAAGCAGAGCTGCTCCATGAGGACTGGTCAGAAGGAGAGGAGGAAGCAAGGATTGCCTAAGGCAGTGTATGTCTCCATGCTTCATCTCCATTGTTCACTTTGTTCGGGCTTTCTGCTCTAAATGTAAAGAAAGCGTGCTAAAGTGTACATCCTCATTATGGTACAGTCATAGTTCACTTGATTATGATGTTGCTTAAGTGCCCAAACTTACGCCAAACTGAACTAAGCCCTATTCAAAATACAGTAGGAGTAGTCAGAATCTTCTGCACCAATTTAACTAAATTATCCTGAAAGAAAACTTTTAATGGGGTTTGCACAACTCTTAGCATAGACAGGTGGCTGGAAAAAGTGCTGGTTTTATCTCAAGTTAGATATGCTGCATTGCACTTCAACTGGCACTTCAGAATCATCTATTTCAAGACTATTCACGTGGCCAGATTTGGGTTATAGCGTCACATTATAATTTACTTGGCAAAGGGACTTTTCAAACCATTAGGTGGTCAAAATTTACTGTTCAGGTTATTGACATCTGTGGAGCTGCAGCATCCAGAGATGCTCTGGAGAACTACAGACTTCCAGTAGTCAGGCCTTGTTTCCATGCTCAGTAAAACCTGGGCACTGACAAACAGCATTATTGTGCCTGACTCAACAAAGAACTGCGGTTTGGAGTCTCTGCCAGCTTTATGTCAGCTGTGAGGGGGACAGGCAATTCCTGACCCTGTATAAAATGAGAGCTAATCTGGCATAAAAAGACAGATATTACAATGCTGACCTGTCACATTGTTTACAGGGAATTTCTGTTGCCAGTGTGAGCTTCTGATAGGTCAGTATATCCCATGTCATGGCTGCAAGCTGTGCTCCAGCCCTGGCAGCCTAGGAGTTACTTACTGTCTTGTCAAACTATAGTCTCAAGAATTCCAGAAACTACTGGCAGAACCAAACTCACTTATGCACCAGTCATCTTCAGACAGCTGCCAAGGTAATTATATTGTGCCCATCAGAACATTCACCTCATGACATCTCAGCCTTTTCTTCAAAGCTTTTAACATCACTGTCACAATGTCATCTGTAAGTCATCTGGTGACACCATGTTCACGTGTAAACGAAGCCAAACCTATTTGGTTTAATAATGCCACAGAGATGTAAATTATTATTTGCCTAGGAGCAGAGGACAGGTAATTTGCTGGCAATAGATTTTTATTGTCTTATTACACAGTTTTAAACATCCTCCTTATAAATTTTGCCATAATTATTCCACAGCTGTGCAGGGAGAGCTGGGCAGAATATTTTTGTTTTCCCACCAATAATGTACACATGGGTTGACTGAAACTGTTGCTGAATTCATCAAATTAGAATTTTTATTTCACCAAATCAAATATATTATTCTGACATTTTTCAAACCAAAGCATCCATTTTTTATTTTGCAATGACATTTCAAAAGTAATGTTATTTCTCGTTTTAAGTGAATTGGAAGCAAAATATAAGTCACAATTATATTTTAGATGAAATGAGATATATTTAGATTTCTGAGATTAAATGAGATACACCATAATTGTATGCTATATCTTTAAAGCTCTAGATAATTATTAAAGGTTCCCACAGCTATATTGGCTGACAGTGTCAAGGTTCTCAAGATTATAGGTCACATACTGTTTCACTTAAATCAGTTAAGCAGAAAAGGTACTAGAAAATTGAACTAACAACATGATGGACAACACTCCCTGCTGGGGCAACGCTAGCACTGCTTAGGGTCTGTAGTGAACATAACTTACCATATCTTGTAAATACAGTCATAACTCTGCAAAAGGAAGCTGGCACACCACCTTGTCTCCTCCCTGTTTTATAGAGCATAGAATTACAGGCACCAACACAGTAAATTATTTAGGTATGGCTTTAAACATTTTCTGAATTGGAAATATTTTTCTATTCCTCTGTTTTCACTGGAGTTGTGGAAAGGCAAAACCAGAGAACATTGCTTCAAGCTTTCTCAGCTTTGTTTCAGCCCTGGTGTGTGTTCTCTCTTTTGCAAGTTCATGCTGGATAATTTATCAACAGAAAAAGATTATTTTCTTCACCCCAGTTATGAGAAAGGGATTGCTTTTATTCCTCCCATTAAAACAAAAAGCACCAATATACTTTGTCTGTCACATCGTGTAGATAGGTGCTATATAATTATAAAAACAGTTAAATATTTTTATTTAAAAATGTTATATTTAATCTTTGGCCAGTGTCATCATTTTACCTTTCCTAGTGGATTACACTTTTATTCAAATTAGCAACTGCAACCCATTTGTATTCTCCAGAGCCTTTGCTTCCCTCTTGACACCTCTTGAGAGTATTTGCACAGAATTTAATGTAGTCAGTATAACTACTGTTGGGTACATCTGAAGAATCCATGCAGTATCTACTACCTCACTTTTGAATGTATAAACTGAATACTATGGAGCAAAATGAATACAGAAGTTCCTCAGTCAGAAAAGCTGTACTGGCAGTTTGTTATTAGACTATTAAAAAAAATAAATTGCATAAAATAAATTGGTATACTCATACTGATGCTGCACAACATCTCAACACTAAATATATATCTCCAAAGGCTCAAGGAAAAATACCATAATGTTGTTTGGGGGGTATTTACCAGAAGGACAAGGCAAACTTAGAGAAATTTCTTTCAAGGATTTTACATTTCAAAGGGCTCCAAATGAATCACTAGAATTGGTTTATCAAAAATGTACTTGCAATGTTGGCTTTTTATAAGATCAAAATACCAATTTATAAAAAAGAGCCAGAGAACATCAGCCAACAGGAATGATTTTTCCTGGATCTTGATTACTAAAGTTTTCTTATCTGTAGGAATGACTGTATTTTCTAAAGTAATACTTAGTCTTGAAGGAGTTGAGTCGTCCCCATGGCTTGGTGATAATTTTATTAATTTTTCCCCATTGTGTTTCACAAAGAGAAAGAAAAGTATGCTGGCAATTTTGCCTTGAGTGTTTATTTATGTCTTTTGCAGGATTGATCCCTGGTGTGATCAATGCTCCTCCTGCTCTGTATAGTGGGGCTGATTATAAAGAAGGTGCATCACAGACAGACAAACAGACATCCTCATGGAATGGCATGGAAGACTGCAAAATTTGTAAGTCAGCTTAGATAACCCCACAGGAGGTTCCTGCAAAGACATACAGCTCTAATCCTATCATCTTCATACCACAAGCTAACTATATAAGCATTCTAACAAAAAGGATTAAAAGTGGTTATTAGAAACATGTTTTTAGCATAACTAATTGTATTCTACATATATATGTAGAGTTGAGATAATTTTTTTTTTTTAAGAAAAGATTCAAAACTTATAAGGCCTTTGTCTCTATTGACTTAGAAGCCAGAGTTCCTAAAAACATATAGTGTTGAAATAAGAAAAAACCCACTAGGTATTAGTAGCTTTGTGGGTTTATCTATCTCATTTGTGTACAATCCATCTCTGAAATCAGTGGCAGTTTTGTCTCTAGTTTCAAAGGAAAACTGTCAGACTGATAGAAAAGGCAGATGGCCAATCTTTTGTGCTGCCTGACTGTCATCAGGTTTTTGCTATTTTGCTTTAATTAGTGTACATTTGAACCTCATACAGATTGGAAACAAAACAAAGGAGAAGGCTATTTTAACTGGTTAGAGGTACCATCAATAAAGTTTCTATAAAACTGACCTGAACAAACCAAGTACGTCAATGAGTAACTTCCTGGAGACAGAATTTTGGTAAGAGGCATCCTTTATCAGGCAAGAGCAGTTGTACTATTTCATTAATTTCCCAGTGAATAGTAGATACTGTTGAGCTTGGTGGTCATCATTCCAGAGTAATTAAGTCGCACTACATGCTGATGAGCACTGCTCCAAAACACTTTTTTTGTGCTAGTGCTGCCTCCTTACACTTGCTGAAGAAGCCTTTCCTTGTGAGCAATGAGGGGGTCCATACTGTAATCTGGGAACTTCACAAATAAATTGGATGTTGGAAACTACTTTTTGTTAGCTAACACACTTCGTAACAGAGCAGAACATATACAGTTGCAGAAGCTCAGGAGCTTCTCTGGTGGGTGAGGTCTGTATCAAGACAGCTAAATTAAATAGGAGAACTCTAAACCAAGCAAATGAGGATAGCTAAATAATAGCTATTAACATGAGCAGGCTTTTTTAAAAAGAAAAAAAATAATCAAAGGTTTGTCAAAACAATGTCTTTTTCTTGAAAAGGGTACTCCATGAGTTAAAAAAATAAATAAATTGGTATCACTTAATGTTAACTGCAACCTTTTAACCAATATGCTTATCACTGTCATTCCTTGCTATTGTTTATCAATAAAAGAGGTTTTCATTTACTAAAACCCCAAGTAATTATATCTCAGGCAGAAAAGGCTGCTTCTAGAAATACCTCATCACAGAAATAAACAAATGAAATAACGCAAACCACAATGCACTCATTTCTAAGTATGCATTTAGGATACTGACAGAGGAGGAAGATCCAGCTGGCTGGGTCCCAAACTGTTGGCAACAGGAGTAGGAAAGGGAATTAAAGGGACACAGTTTAAAGTAAGGAGAAGGTTATCTTTCTTTATCCTCTTGCACCTTCCAGTGGATTTGATCACCAAGTACAACATATTATTGTCTGCCATCAGAGGCAAATGGGAGATGGAGAAAAATGCTCAAACATGATTCTGGCTGAACCCAAAATACTTGGATAAGGCTAGTGCTCTCTGTTCAGGTTCTTTAGTCTTTTTATTTGGAGCTCAGTTTGCTGCTCATGAAATCTCACAGCTGTAGTTCAGAGCAGAAGAAAAACTGCAGGTTTTACAAATGGCAAACAGAGCTGGGATGGGTTATTCCCTACTGTCTCACTTATGGAGTGAAATTTTCCAACACCAAAGCAGCACTGTAACAAGCTTTTTCAGAAAGTGATAGGGGAAAGCAGGCAGTGTGCTGTAGCTGCACAATTTCAAACATACAGAAACTCCACATGAGCTATGGTTAAGCAGAGCCAGACACACACAGCTGCATTGCATTCCAAAATATCCAGTCACTTGCCACTTCTTCAAAGCACATTAAGTTCCCTGTGTTATGTTTTTCAAGTTTTAGAACACAGCTTTGGCTGGGGGAAGGATGGGAACAGTTCTACCATCTTTATGAAAATGCTGTATAGTTTCTAGCTGGAATTTCCACTGTAAAGCAAAATAGATACTCCCCAGCATGTTGTTTTGGGTCATATGTTGTGCCTTCTGCTGTTTAGATCCTATTTGAAGGTGTTTAGATCCTATTTGAAGTCAGCAGCAGGTAAAGTCACAATAAAACAGCTACAATCCTTTGATTGTAACAATACTCTCGGAAGATTTTCCTTGTGCCATAGTAACATGTTTGATATATTTATTTCACTACAATAATATTTTATAAATCAGTCTTGAAAGCAGAGGGTCCAAACAAAGCCTTGGGATTAAATCTTCAACACGTCTTGTAAGGTCCTACACTTGACAGTATATTGACTCAGGCTGTGCAATATTACAAAAAGTAGAAAAATCCCACTTCATAAATACTAACATTTTTTCAACATTAGAAGTAGTCAGCATCTATACACTTCAGTTTTAATGACTGTTAAAATTAAAGTTAGGAAAATGCTTTACTCCATTCCCTTTGGTAAATTTAATCTATTGTGTTGAATTGCATTTTACCGAGTCTATTAATGTGATTCAGAACAAACCGAGGAGGAATTAAGAATCATCACATTGAGCACTAAACAAAGGACAAGCATCAGCATGGATGGGCTGAGTTCATAACAATGTACTCACCATGTGAGGGAGCACTTAGTGTCAATTTGTCAGCTCCCTTCAACCATACTTGACCCCCTAGTCACTGCTTTGCAGATGTTCTTTTGTAACAGTATTAATTAGGTATATAAATCCCTAATCGATGTTTATTTCTTTGACTTTCTGCATCAACAATTTTTTAGTGTTTTCCTTCTGCAGACTCTTACTGCTAAGCCATTTTTTCTTTCTTACTTGACTGCCTCTCTTTGGTCCTTTTCTGTGTATGTAGTCAATTTTCCACTCACTTATTATTTGAACTCAATGTTTACAAAATCTAAGCTGTGAAAATACATATATTTTTATGGCATCATTATCTAAGATGGTTAATGTGTTTATTAGAGCACTCACAGAATTATCATGTTGTTTTATTTTATGGCGCCTTGATTATGAAATCAGCCTAGGAGCTGAAAGAAACCAGCAGAGTACATAGGCAGAGGATGTTTCAAATAGGAATTAGGAGGATACTGAAATATGCTTTAAAAATCACTCACCCACAAATATTGAAGGTAGTTAACATGTTTACGACAACATTCTCAGCATGTTTAGTCCCTCTTTTGAAAGATACCATGGAGCGAGGCAAATGCAAGAATAAGCAAGGATTTCACCAATACCAACTGGTTTTGGAACAACACTGCCAGATTTTCAACTTTAGGGTGGGAAAAGGTACCAGCCATAAGGAGGGCATATTGCCAAGGAGATAAACGGATTTGTGTTTAAAAAACCTCAAGCCTTAGCACTTGCTGTTTATTCTGCAAAAAAGCTCAGGTTAACAAAGGTTGATTGAAAGAACCATCAGAAACTCTACCATCAATCTTTTAATAGCAAATTCTGGTTTCTTCTGGTTTTGTCTGTTGCTGATGACACATATCAGGATGGATGTTGAGGAAAAGATTCATCAACAATATTTGCCTTCCCAGATTAGCTATTAAAAAAAAAAAAAAAAGAAAAAAACCCCATGCATGTATAATTTGGTGATACTTGGGTGGTTTTACAAGTAGAACAAACACATCCTCGTGTATGGCTCAAGCTACAAACCTATTCCAATCACATGACACTTTTCTTCCCTGCTGTGGTAACTGATAGTGTGCCAAAGACGTCTGTCTAGCAACTTGGACTTCTGCGTTTGCTATTTTTCTAAGCTTAATATTCCCAATTCTTAAATCCTATGACCTTCTACTTTTAATGTCATGCCATTTTAAACAGATGTCTCCAATCAACTGCTTCTCAGCACCTCTCTAATCCTATGACTTTTGCCTATTAAGTCACTAGATATATTTCCTTCCATAAACATGGTATAGCACTGTCAGCTGATGACTTCTAGAGGTCCTCTTGTCACTGCAACTCACAGCCTTATTTCCCAGCACACTAATTCTTCCCTTCTCTATAATTTCATGTAACTGTAGGTTTCTAGCTCTCCTTGATGTCAGAACTCGTTAAAGGAAAGTTTTACCAATTTTAAGACTCCTCCTACTTAACAAAATGTTATGTTATGTTCAAAGAGGTGCGCAAAGGAGCATAGCATTGTAAATACCTCATCTGGTGGGACAAGATTTCCAAGCCAAAACATAGTTTAGTCTTCCTGCAACTCTGAGCAGCAGAAGTAGTTGAAGTACTGCTTTTGAAGTTTTCCTGTTGTCTCAGTGATGCCCTGCTGCCTCTCTTCATCTTAATTTTTACACTTTTAAAATATCAGAAATAGCATACTGCATTTTTTGTTTTCAAGGTCACACACAAGTCTGCATTCCTCTCTATTATGAGACTAAAAAATTTCACAGAGGAAAAAAACAAAATGAAAAGAGCACTGTAATGAAGTTTTTTATCAGCCTGAATCCTCACATCATTTGCCCCAGCCATCTAATGCTGGTTCTGAAGTCTCTCAAAGCCTCTCTTTAGACATTCTTTTCTCTCTGATAGGCCTGAGTTGCATGGTGATGCTAGTAGGTACACCAGGACTTGAGCAGTTTCAGATATCCTGCTAGTCAGGTAACCACATGCATCTGCAGCTCTACTTGTTTGCCTGGCTCCTCCAAGTGACAGCTGTGTAGGCCTGAAATGCAAACCAGAAGCAAAAGATGTGTGGAAATTTACACCTATCAACAGCAACTGGAGTCAGAACAGTAGGTTCTCATTACATGCCTCTGGAAACAAAAGGGACAGTGTTAAAGCAATCACTTCTATCCACTTTTAAAATATTTTGTTTATCCTATCCTGAGCCATGCTTGTGTTACTGCAGACAAGGCCAGGACCCCTTCCTTCTCAGCTTCTGCTCCATGCAGAAAAAGGAGTCTTCCATAGTTGTATACTCTATCTTGTACCCGTGGGCCAGCAGGCAGCAAAGAATGAAACAAAGTGTGGAAGAGCTGACACTGAGTAAAGAGAGGGAGATGTAATGCATACTCAGAAGTGTGCAATGAAAACAAAGGCACAAGAAATATGAGCTGGAGAACTGGTTGGTTGCACGCCTTAGCATTTTCTGCATAACTGGAAATTTATTGCACATATGCAAGATGACTGTATCCAGTCCCCCATGCCACCCTGTCTTATCAAGCCTGGTCAGGCAGCCCTTGCAATTCTTATGTCACATATGAAAGAATCAAGAAAGCATAAGCTATCTGTCCTAATTGTTTGAACAATAGAGATCCAGGACTGGAGATAAATGATTAATAAAGAGGAAAGGCACTCCACTGGTGAAATTATGTTAATAACAGGCAAGGAGCTAAGGATACAATTTTCAGGTCACTGCATCTTTGCTATTCCCATGGCTGGAGGGACTTAATCCTCATCTATCTTGACTGTACATTGTGCAGGTTAATTGTCATTTCTGCATAAACTGTAAGATATGATGTGTGCTAATAAATTATAAGAGTCCTTAAAAAGTACTAACTGCTTATAAAATTAGTGATGTATGAATAACTTAGTTCTGAAAGTCATGCTACATTTAAGCATTCATGTTAAATCGCTTCAAGTTTCATCAGTAAACACCTACAAATCACCCTTTCTGAGAATCAGCAAAAAGACAGGCCAGAAGCTAAGGAAGATTGGCAGTTGGAGGAAAAAATAATTGCATTGCTGCTCCATTATGCTTCAGTCTCCTATGACTGGGATTAACTCAAAGATCTGTTTAACTCTGCTTTTCTATTCTTCGTCTTCTGACACCATAACCTGGGGGAGAGCAGGCTGCAACTCATCAGGTGGCCAAGATAAACAGAAACCATATCCTGATTGACTTCTAGCTGTCCAGTGCCCCACAGTGGGGTGACCCTGGTGGAGCACTCAGTAAGACGGCTTTTGTGCAAGGCTGCCCACACTGCCACATCCTCTTGGCTACCCCTGGCCTCCTGAGGGTGCTGCCTTGTTGACTTCCATGCAGAGGTGAGGTGCAGGGGGGTCTGCTCACTCTTGCAATTGATGGTGAAAGAGGAATACAGCAACTAGATGTAAACAATTGGAATCACACCCTTCCAAAGAAAACTGCAGACTGCAATGCCACCTGTGTGAACATGCCAGGAGGGAAACGTGCCACAGGGGTGAGCAATTGTTGCAGTCTATGTGCTGCCACCCTGCCCCATGGTTCTGGAAGGCACAATGGGAGCATCTCACTGTCATTCTCTTGGGTCGACTCTTGGAGGTGTCATTACAGGTGTAAGCTCGTTTCTGAGGCAGATTCCCCAGGGAAGAAGCTGTTTTACTGCAAAGATGAAGTCTTCTCCTGGAGCATTCCTCCTGGCTTCACACTAGCAGACAATTTACTAAGGAATGTGCAACATCTTCCATATGTTAAAGTTAAACCAAGGGCCAGATGCATAGGAGTGCATTATGCAAAGTTGAGCCCACAGCAGAAAACCGAAGAAGCCAAACTGTCATTCCTAGGGAGTCTGATGACCACGTTCTGGCAGGAAGATATTAGGCTGGAAATGAATCCTTGGTATTGCAAGTCCCTGGAAGTCTGAGAGAAGTGGCCCCACCTGTGAGACAAACTCTGCTCTTTGGAAATCTGGCCTCTTTGCACACATGCTGTGTGGAAACTGGGTGGTGCAAATAGTCAGCTTTCTGGCATGCAAGAATTTCAGGCAGTGGCACATGCTGGCAGCCAGATCATATCAATCTTGCCAGGCTAGGAACTGGGAGAAAGGGATACCCTACTGCAAAAAATCTTTCAGCTCACTTGGCAGATGTTATCCTTATGTACCCTGTGGCTGTCCTTACTCCACTGAGACTCTTCTAGAGAAAGCTTTAACACGTACTGTTTAATAACACCTTTTTAAATCCTAGTGTAAACCCAGCTGTTAAAAGCTTGCAGTCATAAGCTGGTTAAAGTTAACCCTAGCATAAAGCCCAGGATGTAGCTTGGGAAGCTAACAGATGATAAACCACAGACTGTCATTGCAACAGAGCAAAAGCAGATACTGTGTTCACCATTTAAATGTCACATTAGGAATAATTACATCTGGATAAAGTGTTTTGAAATAACTGCTTTGTTTTGAAACACTGCTGTAAGAAGAGCAATTTTCCTGCTGATGTTTTAAGCCAAGACATCGAAAACACAAGTGGATTCAAACCACTTCCTTCCATCCTCAGCTAGCCAGCTCCTTCCTACAATGGACTGTCCCAGCACCCTGCCCCTGTCCCAGATTTGAAGCAATCTCCCAATGGAAAAAGAGCAAAGATACCTCTAAAATTCCAGCAGCTACAGTCAGAGGACACTTCCCTTTAACAGGATTTTACAAGAGGCTTCTCCTGTTTGAGGCTTCAAGACATTTAGTGCACAACAAATTGTTTGCTGGGAGAACCTCCTGGAATCATTTTGTCCACTGTACTAAAGGGCTTGTGGGAAGACAGAGTGGAGGCTCTGGACCAGAGCAGGAAGCTGAAGGAACACAGCTTTAGTCAGGCTTGCTGAGAATCAAGCAAAGGTCCTGGGGCAGGTACAGCCTTTGTGGGTGGCCTGAGAGGAGGCTCTTGCAACTCTTCTCCTGACATAGTGCAGACACGACTTAAAGGAGAGCTCCAGCCTTGTGAATTCATGTCTGAAACACATCATCAGGCACATGCTACTTTCATTTTTGCATCATGACGACTGATTGCCAATGCATTTGAGTCAATTAATACATTTGCAAAAGGTAAGGTCAAGAACTCAAGATTTTGATGTGTCCCAGAATGAACCAAGAAATTGGCAGCTGAATCAGACTGTCAGCAGTTAGCATAAGGTATGTCAGAAGAGTATGTGAGACCTCTGCAGCCCACAGAAGAGGGATACGTTGTGTCGTGCACACTCCTGCTACATGTGCTTTAGATTTCTTGCTGATCTGATGGGGATTTTGTGAATTTGCAAGAAGTACCTTTCAGAGAGCTTTGTTCATAGTTACTACTCTGGCTGACTGCTATCTCATATAACTCTGACTAGCAACTGTCATCCTTCATAATTCTCCTCATGCTGGTGAATATAAAGGTTATATTAGGTGTCCAGTGTAGAGACTCATTACTTTTTTATGTCCATCCTTTAATTTAATTGACTGTTGCCTTGTTCTTGTCTATAAAAGTAGTGCAGACAGAAACTTTCAAGCTAGTTCATAATATTATTTTTATTTACCATGCTCTTATTTATCTCTGCATTAAAGCAAACAATTCTTGTCTTTTTATTTTCCTCTGTGCGAGAGGTTTCTCCATTCCTGTAGTTGATCATCTTTTTCTGCTTCACCCTTTTTCCTGAAACCACTCTAATTAGCTGTGTTATCCTTTTGACATGGAGTTACCAAGACCATGCAGCTGATGCTGCAATGTCAATACAAACAATGTCAAATTTCTTTTTCCCATCACAGCGTATCTGCTATTCTTTTCTTCCCCTTTAATGACTTGTTTGCTCTTTTGGCTACAACTGCCCATTTAGAAACCTGCAGCGATGCTTCATTTTAAGCTTTAAATTAGTTTGGACTCCTATGATATATATGATTAGTTTATTGCTTCCCATCAAATCTACACAGATTGAATATCAGCATTAAAAAATCTGTTCTATCTAATGTGGGGAACTTGAAAGAAACCATTTAAAAAAATTTGCCTCTCTCTTCATAAACAGCTTTATTCTCCAAGATAATTTCCTAAATGACAGCCTCCTGGATAATTTCAGATGATTTTCTATGGTGGCAGTAAACTGGGATGATAAAAAGCAAACAACAGTTTCTTTAATACCTCTCTATTCACCTTTATGCTGCAGTTTCACAGTATAAAAAGTGCAAGAAAATTATGAGTTTGGGGCGATTGTTGGGTAAATTTTTAAAGCTATTCTAATACAGACTTCTCTAGCAACTACGAAACAAGCCTCTTTGCATTAAGTTTTTTAAAGCCTTATTTAAAAATTTAAATTTAGGGACCCCAACAAGGCAAGTATATTTGATTAAGTGAAGGTACTTCAGCCTTTCTACAAAGGAGTATGGAAAACCCCTCTTTATTAGTTACCTAAATTAAACATAACAACATTGCTTTATTAATACATTAATGCAAAGATTCTGATGATTTCTGTACCACCAGATCATCTGTGTGTGTCCTTCTTGTTTGATACTTCCCCGATATATCACCCAGGACAAGTCTTCAGTAATGCTTGTGTGAACAATCTAATCAAGGGTTTCTTTGAAGTCAAGAATTAAGTACTTTGCTCTACACAAAATGAACCATTTGGCAGCACTACTTACACTGCATACACTATAAAATACTTCTGTGCAACAGGGTTAGCAGGGCTGCCTAACAACTGCCCACATAAGTACTTGCATCAGAAGAGTGAGTTCCTTCTTTATGTTCATTTTGACTTTCAAAAAATTACTTTGGCTTTTATTTCAGGTATGTTCCACTGGCATCTCAAACCCTGAGATTAGTGAGTTACTTAAATGCTTGCACCAGTTTATTTCTGTGTCAGGAGGAAAATCTGTGAAAACACAGAAAAAGGATCACTTCAATAAGGTGTGAAAATAAAAATGGGGACTAGAACTTGCTTGAGAGCCAAGAAATAGGAATTCATAACCTCCTATCTGAGAAAGAAACATGTCATGGTCCTAGGCAAATAATTTCTCATTGTTGTAGTTCTGCTTCCTCTTCAGCTGTAAAACAGAAGTAATGCTAGTCTGCAGAACTGGGAAAAATAATGATAATACAGTCATTTCCACAATACATAGATAGTGTGGTAGTAGATAGCATTACAGAACTGGCAGCACCCTTCAATTAACTGTCACTAGGATTCTCGGTAATTAGGCCTGAACTTTTTGGATCCCATGTGCATCCAAACCATCTTGGTCTGGGCAGAGTTCAGTACTGTCTCTAGCTCAGTCTGGCATTTTCAGAGGAGACAGGACCGGGCAGCTCAGCTGTTTTGGGCAGCTCAGTGGTTCTTAAACCACTCCTGGGACCTGTCAGGACAGCCCTTAGATGTCTTTCTCTGACTAGCAAACTGCTTGATAGATTTCACCTGCAATATTAGCATCATGTAGTAACCCTCAGTCATACCAGATTCATTTATCATCGAAAATAGTGGCCCCGAATATGCTTGTTAGAAGCACCATTACACCTAGTGAAATCGACTCAAATAAAGCCCCCATGCTCCTCCAGAAGCATACACCTTGGTCGTTCTGCACTTACCTTTGTAGAATCATAGAATGGTTTGGGTTGAAAGGGACCTTAAAGATCATATAGTTTCAACCCCAATGCCATGGGCAGAGGCACCTTCCACTAGACCAGGTTGCTCAAAGCCCCATCCAACCTAGCCTTGAACACTCCCAGGGATGTGGTAGCCACGGCTTCTGAGTAACTTGTGCCAGTGCCACACCACCTTCATAGTGAAGTACTTCTTCCTTATATCTAATCTAAATCTCCCCTTTTCAGTTTAAAGCTATCCCCTTTTTTCTAGCCCTACATGCCCTTGCAAAAAGACCTTCTCTGTATTTCTTGTGGGCCCCTTTAGGGATTGGAAGGCTGCTATCAGGTCTCTCCTGACCCTTCTCCAGGCTGAACAAGGCCAACACTCTCAGCCTGTCTTCATAGGAGAGGTGATCCAGCCCTCTGAGCATCCTCTGGGCTCACTCCAGTGAGTCCATATTGTTCTTATACTGGCGGCCAGAGAGCTGAAAACAGTACTCAAGGTGGGTTAGAGTGGAGTAGAGGGTGAGAACCACCTCCCTCAGCTGCTGGACATGTTTCTTTGGATGCACCCCAGATTGTGAGCTGGATCTACTGATTGTCATAGTAATTCGATCTACTGATTATCACTGCCACTGATATCCTCCAAAACTGCCCAGCAGCAGTCAGCTACTGAGAAGAAAAGTACCTCTGAGAATGTACCCTTATGCAAGCCTAATTTAGTACATTTGTACGTGTCTAAATGCTCAGACCAAGGCTAAAATAAAAGGACCTGTGATTCTGAGTATTAAAATGAATTCATTTAGTCATCAGTAGCAAGAGAGACCATGAAAGTACTCTGTGTGTAAGTCCTCACTTTCCTGTGCTTTTCTTGCACAGTTTTAGGGGAGAAGTGAGGAGCTCTGGAGAGAGGTCTAGAAAAGTGGCATTGGTCCTGCTGCCACTGCTGAGCATTCCAGGTGTGAGCCACTTTCCTTTCCACCAGTTGATGCTTGTTGGAACTGACACCTAACAAAATGATTTTGAATAAAAAATAATTCCTTCAGAAGGGCCTGTTTCACATCCTTTCCTTTTTTGGTTCTCACAGTCTCCCTATAGTAGCTGCAGGCAATGTAGTTGTTGGTGTAGCTGCCAAAAGTCACTGAGAAGCCTAATCACTGATATTCAAAACTGATTCTACTTGGCTGTAAGACATCAAATACCCATCAACAAGCTGCAGCTTGTCTGCGCTCATCAGCATTGTGACCTAGAGCACCATTCATGCTGGCCATGTTAGAATCATAGAATAGTTAGGGTTGGAAAGGACCTTAAGATCATCTAGTTCCAACCCCCCTGCCATGGGCAGGGAC
>JBCJKH010013813.1:10783-30884 GCA_039877255.1 Loriculus beryllinus | reverse complement strand
CCAAAGTTAAACATCTTGGAAACAATTATGTAGAGTCAATTAAAGTAGTACAGAGTAACCCACTTCTTACTCCCTATGCTTTGTGTTGGAGGAAGCTGACAAAAAAGTTAGCAAGGAAAAACAGCTCTCCTGGTATGCTAGTGATGGTATATGATTCTAACTAGTTGGCATAAGCCAGTATTTGTCAGTCCTGGAGGGAGAAGGAGTTTTAATTTTACAAGAAATCTTAGTATAAATCACTAAAAAGTTAACTAATTAAGGGGCATAAATCCGTAGAAAATCAAGCATTGTTTCCAGGGATCGTTAGTATCCCCAGATCTTGCTATTGGTTTTTTTGCTCCTCATGGTTATATGAGAATTTAAAATGAAATAATGAAGCAAGAAGCTAAAATTCCTACTGCTCTTCACACATTGGTTACAGCAGCTATCACAAGGACAGTGGCATTAAATAGGCTTCGTGACAATTTTGAGGATATTAGGCGTGGTAAGATTCAGATAGTCTTTCAGAGAAGGAGAAAAATCGGTGAATCTGAGTATTCTAATGTTATCAACTTCAGAAAAACTATTCCAAAATGCTTTTTATATGCAAAACCAAAGCAAGCTAAATACTACACATTTTAGGACTTGAGTTTGGAATCAAAATGAGGATTTGGAAGTAAAGAATTCCTTCTTGGAAGTGAGGTAGTGATTCTAAAATATTTTGATAAAAACTGAAAATTGAATTTTGTTAATATAGAACTACATGGTAACTTCAATTTCATTGTTTAACTCCCCTGTATAGATGATTCCTCTTCAGTTCAACTTTGCTTTCTTGAGTTGTCATTAAGCCTCCTTTTATTTTGCTGTGTGACTATAATTGGCTCTCTAGAAACCAGATCCCTTTTCTCAGAAAGAATTTTGATAAAATATCCACAAAAACAAAAAAATAAAAATCACAAAACAAATCAAACCTATTAAAATCTTTCACTGGTTAAAGCCACGACCTCTTTGCCTCTTTGTGGTGGTGTTTTCTGTCTGGTTACTGATACGTAGGATCCAGATGTCTCCCTTTACAACTGAAAAATAAGGGCAACTGAGAGACTGGCTTCAATGTCCCCCTTGTCAGTGCTATAGACCATTAGCAATACTATAAATAGCATGATCAAATCCCAGATTGCAGATTCAGTCATAAAAGAGTCTATACTTCATGCTGATTCAGAGGAGCAGCAGCATTAGCTGCAATCATCAAGGAATGTGACGTCTCCACAGTATTTTCTACAGCTCACTGGTCTGGTGACAGGACACTTGTTAAAAATTAATGGGGACCATCAGATGTGGATAAGTACAGCTTGGCAACTATGAAAGCCACACTTCCCATTTGACAGAGATAATGTAATATTATTCTATGATAGATTGTAATAGATTGTATTTCATTCAGGAAGTAGTAAGTCTTCTTACTCTGAAAATCTGACCACAATATTTTATGTGTTAAATTGTTAAAGACAGGGAACAGGGGGAGAGAAATATTTTCACATTGTCTTATTTCTCTGCTAAAAGTACACTTCCGCCTTCTGTTTACCCATTATAATACTTCACTTTCAATTAAGTAATACTAAGGAAGTCAAAATCCTAAAATCCAAAGTTTATTGAGAGATTGGCTCCAAGAGACAATAAGAAAAAATATCAATACATTCTATTTAGCAATTTCCAGCTTCCTGTCTGTTTTTATAAAGAATAGCACAACTTCCTTTGACACAATCTTACTATTTTGTGTGTCTGTGCTTTTAAAGTGCAACAAACTATTTTGTTTCATAGTCCTGTTGGATTTGCTGTGTTAAAATCTCTAGGCTGTTTTATGCATAGGTGCAGAGTACTCTATCATGATACTCAGATTGCTTAAGAGCTCCTGCATAGAGGCTGATCCAAAATGATTGACTGACAACTGGAAGCATGTCTGTGTTTAAAAATTCCTTTTTACCACTATGGACACTGACTATTTGTCCTGAAATTATAGATACTGACAACTACTGCTGTTGTCAAAGAATGAGACTAGACAAGTGACATTTTTTTGACCATGCTCAATACTTTGATATCTGAAGAGTCCCTAATGTTAGTGCAGGGACTGGCAGGAGAAACAATGTGTGTGCTATCTCTGTCTTTTCAGGGGGAAAAAACAATAAAATTTAGCCAAGTTGTAATACTTTGAAAATATGCAGTATATATGAGCAATAGCTAGAGTTTCCAATGATTCTAGGAGCAGGTAAACAAATGGCCAGTGACAGGAATAAGAAGAGCTTTGAGCATGGGTGACGATGTTTGAATGAATGTAAAAGATGGAGCATGCTCCCCTTTATTGCCAGCCATGGATCTACATTCCCCAGAACCTTTACGTTTCCTGATTGTCAGCAAATACCTATCCAACCTCAAAGTCTTGGGCCAAGCACTTCAGTCAACACACCTGCTGCTACAGAGATGAAATTTAGAGTCCACCTATTGAAGAAATAAATGTGACTCCATCTATTGAAGAAATAAATGTGACTCAAACATGCAGTAAATAATGGGTACAATTATTTAGTTGTTTATTTATTATGTTTCTGATGGATTCACTGCTACTCAGAAATCTTCAAGATCTTAATTAGACTGTATTTAAAAGTCTGGAAGTTAGATAACCCTAATTGAAAGTATTCAGGTAGGTTGTCTTTACAGAGAATTTGACCCCTGAGAGAGTGATTCTAGTTCATCTATCTGAAATAATTACCTTACCTTAACAATGGCATAAACCCTTTTTTGGAAATGGTTCTTTTTCTCCCCAGATTCTAAGAGGAAGCTTCCTTATTGAAATGAGCTAAAATTAGTATTACTCTCACTAAACCATGTAGGAGTGACTCTGTGCACTCACAGTGTCACACTTCTATGTGGAAATATACAATTATGGAAACAAAAAGCACCATGCGGTATACAGGTGAAAGATCTAAACTGAGACTGCAAAACTACCTTGAACTCTGAGTTATAAGCTGTGTATCAGAGCACCCATTAGATTTTAAGATTCAAAACAAAGCAAAGCAAAACAAAACAGAAAACAAAAAAGTTGTATGTGTCTGTACCATATGACAGATGTGTGATCTACATTAGATCATCCTTTTGTAATCCAATTAAGCATCTTATTGCAGGATGTCCATGGTGTGTTTTCCATATCTGTACATCTGTATTTCTTTCTAAAGGAAAACAATGACTTGGAAGGACAGATATAGATCCACATCTCCCATCTCCTGTATTGAAAATACTTTCTATAATTTCTGTTCTCTTTCAATTTACAAACAGAGAACAGAAAAAAAAAATAATAAATCCCATAGCTATATGCATGAAAACAATATTTTTTTTCTTTTTTTCTGGCTAAGGTAATGGAATATAATGAGAGAAAAGTTAAGGGAACAGAGTAGACTCTCTGGCACCATTATACGTAGAGAACCTCACCGATGGAGAAGGAGGAAGGTTGCAGCACAAAGTTTTGTGGCTGCTTTTTGTTCCTAAGGGAGCCTCCTTGTGATGTATCCTAGATAAACCAAAATTCTGACTCTTGGATGAAAGCTTGGAGCACGAAGGAACTCCTCTGTCTCATGTGCTTAATGTAAACTGGATATAGAAGAAAATGTCCTATTGCAATCCTACTTTGATTTGTATTTTATAAGGATAATTTCCCTTTGCCAGTTAAAGAGGGAGAACTACTTTTAGTTCATGTTTTACTACTGGTGATATGGACACTTTTTCAGCAACCAATGTTATTTTCATATTTATGCTTAGTTGACACTTTTATTTTCTCTATGAAATATTAAATGCATTGAATTTTTATCAAAAAAGAAATCCCTTTTGCCATTTTGCTGAAAATTATCTGACAAGAGAAGTGAGTATCTTGTGTAGGAGGAATGACTCAAATCTTCATTGTAAGGCTTGTTACCTGATGTCATTGTGAAAATGGATGAGTTGACTCATTCATAGAAAATCAGACAAATAAAACGACCTATTCTCACAATCAAGCAACCTAATGTTAGTTCTTTCTTTATACAGTGGGGCATTGACTTCACAGAGTATGCTCTGTGGACTGAATCTGTCCTTCAAGCACAGGATAAGAAAGACTTCCCTACCTCAATGGTCTATCTGTTACACAGTCCCCAGGCTATCATATTCATAGTTACCTTTATTATTTTAAAGAAAAATGAATGTTGCAACACTGTTTTTTGCCATAAAGAAATATGATTTTCTCTATTTTTAATCTAATCTAATCTTAGTTTCTAACTGAAAGTAAGCAAAAAAACGCACCCCATATTTTTCTCATAAAATTGCCTTCTAGAGGAGGTTACTTTCCTTTGAAAGCTAAATTGAACTAGAAAGCCTCATTTTCTATGAAAGTTGATTGTTATATGTTGGATTTTCATATAATTAAGTTTTCTTGGCCTGCATAGTTCCATGATTACTATCTAATAAATCAGTGTACATTGCTACTTCAAAAGATTCATATATCAAAACCAGTCTTTGGATCAGAACATCATGAGAATGTAGCAAATCAGCATTAAGTCTATGTTATATCCATCATCCTATATTCCAGCATAAATAACAGATAATTTTTTCATATGTAAATTTTAGGAACAGAATTATTGTGAGATCTGACATGAAGCCTAATAATGAAGCACTGATAAATGACAAGGACCTATGCAGTATGCAGATATGTAAAACTGAGGAAGCGGTTAAAAGGCTTTCATTTTTTAATTAAAAAAGTAAATAAATAGTAAGTAAAAGACATAACCACAAGGTTGACACAATGCAAGTTTTAGTTAAGTCTGTTAATGTTTTAAGCAAGCAGGCTAAAGTAAAACATCAAATACTCCTCTCACTTACAGGCCATGGTCATCTCATCTTTGAAATGGAACATCAGCCTTTTGCTAGAAAAAATGCAGAAAATGAAGGTTCCTCTTTGACAAACCCACCTATATCATAGGTACGGCATTTAATAGAAGCTTGGGATTGCTCGAGCACATTACAGATCTACAATTTAATAGTAAATGAGGAGCTGCATAGATAGGACTAGACTAGTAAAAAGTACAAAAGTATAATGCAGCTGAGAAACCCTACTGTCTTAAGTGGTGTTTGAGCTGAAAAAAATGTTATTCTTCTGACAGTGATTAGAGTAGACTTAATCATAGATAGATTGAATGACAATATAACTTGGTTTTACAAGCACTTGTAATACTCACTGCATATGTCATTATTTAAAACTTTGTATTGCATGATCATGGATTACAGAAATAAATGCATAGAGCTCTTAGGTGGCTTATTTATTTAGTGAATTAAAATCATTATAAAATAAAAGGCATAAAGCTTTTAAATTAACTGGAGCCTGCTATAGATTATTTCCTATTAGGTGCATCACTTGACTACTTAAATTGGTTATTGGATTCTTCATACAGTAGCCCCTGAACTTCTTCAGTCAATTAAATCCTTTATTGCATCTGATTTGTCAATGTCAATGTCACTTCTAATCTCTTAAATCCACATTGGTTCAGAAGCTTTAAATGTACTTTTTCTCATGCAAAATTAGAAAGTTAGACAGACAGAATCCTTCCCCTTTCCCTTCTCCCTCTATGCAAATCACAATGCTGTTAACAATGTACAAGATATACACAGTTCTCCACTGTCCACACTCATAGCTACAGAATGATACATTTTTTAATAGGTGTTACAGAACATAAAGAGAAAAAACATACAAATAAACCAAACCTGCTTTGTTAGGTAGATTTTTATCAGCATATCGTACATTGAACACTTTTAATCTTTGACTCAGTTCCTTATTACTTTGAAATACAGAAATTAGCAGAACAAAGCAACTATAACTAATTCCAAAACTAGAAACTTGAACATCTTGGTATTAATCTTCATGTTTTTTTATTTACATCTACAAAAGTATCCCAGAATATTTTTTAAAGTTGGTACCACATTAAAATCCCTGTTCTTGCATCTCCCCATTTCTTTGTTCGTCAACAAAAGCTAGATTTCAATAGAAAAATACAGGTGTTAAAGGAAAAGAAAGAAAAGATACAGGTATTAAATTATTGTTTTGTGCAATGGTCTTGTCAGCCTAATAACTCTTAAGTTCACCTGAAGAGCAGCATAAACATGCAGGCTATTTATTTCTGCATTGTAGAGTTTGCCAGACACAGACTTGTTTTTCCTTTAAAATATTCCCTTTCTAAAGGATCTCCTTTTTGGCAGTACAAGCTACTTTTTTACATGTTATAGCTACATAAGCCTCTAAACTATGAAAGCAATTTTCCTGTTATGTTAGGTGCATCACCTTTATTCTGAAAGGGAAGGTAAACCAGACCAGATTCTTACCAGACACAGGGAAAACAATTGCTTCCGCTCCATCCAGCAGTACTATGTGCGAGCAGGCAGCCTGAACGATCCCTGGGCCTCACACAAAAGCGAGATAATTTGCTTTCAAGGAAGAGCTGTAAATATCCATCACATCCCGGCGGCGCTGGTGCGGCGGCTGGGTGCTGCCCCGGCCGGTCTGGGTGCTCCCGGGCAGGATGATGTCAGGCACAGCAACCGGGCTACTCTCATTGGTTTCCATCACCTGGAATCATACCTTAACCCTAAGCTGCCAGCCACGGACTGAAATGTGTCTCTCCAATCGTTATATACATACACACAGCTGGGATCTTCTCATTTTTAACCCCTTCTTCCCACCCACTCTTTCCCCCATATTTTTGGTGGTGTTTTTTTTTTTTTTCTTCTTTCCTTTCTGAAAATGAGCCTGTAGAAGAAGCCCCTGCTTTGAGGACCAGAAGAGGTGGGAGCAGCTTGCTGCTGAAACCATCGAATGTTGCAATTAAAAAAATTCTAAAAAACTAATTTGCTTACATTGTTAAACAAGACCCTCAGGTAACTTAATTTTCATAATCTGTTTACTAAATGACAGTAATCATCAAAATATTGTACAGAAGAGGTATTAAAGGAAAGGTTAATGCATGCAGCACCTGGAAAACTCACTTCTGAAATGATTTTGTATTGCCTTCTCTTAAACCATGAGATTAATAAAGGTACACACTGGAAAGAGTGTGTAAATTCAAGAACATCACACTGTCACAATTCAGGTTGAGTCCTGTGCTTTTTAAGTATTTAAAACTAATAGGAAAAAGGATGCACAAATGCACATACACACTTCTTTGAATGCTAAATAGCAGCCCAGACATTCTGTAGTAAATGAGGCATAAAACACACTGCCAAATGCATTATGTGCTAAATATAGTGGTGTTAAGTATTTTGCTATATTACAGGCAATACAATAAATCAGGTGAACTTTAAAATGAATTCAAATCAGTACTTAAAGAACTGTTTTTTCTGTAAATGAATATTTGCATCTCTCTCCTTTGAGTGACAAAAATTCCTATTGCTCTATGGAAAAATGCAAAAAATCTTCAGCAGCACGTATTGTACATTTTGTTCTATATCAACTATTTAATTTTTCTTTTCCTGGAAACTGATCTTTTCTTTCAATGGATAGTAACCTGATTCAGTATTTACAGTAAACTAGATGCCACACTAGTCTATTTATGGTCTGCTATCCCTCCTTAGAAGAAAAAAAAAATTAAATATTGTCTTACTCAATTTGTTCTCTGGGGAAAAAAACAAAACCAGAGCACCAACCACACCAAGCCAAACAAACAGGAAAAACAAAATATAATCAAACATGGTTTAGCATAATATAAAAGACATGAAACATAAGATTTCCAGAATAAACTTGATAAACAGCTCTGCCGTTTCCTTGTAGTTCTTATCATTAACTTATAGAGACTTAGGAGATAAAATATTGGGGACTTAATGAACATCAGTTCTGTGTGGGGATCTGGAGGCTAACCTATTAGTCAAAACATACTTTAGGCTAAAATGGAAACCACTGTTCATTTATTTCTTCTCAGAAAACATGAGTGTTCAGATGGAAACATATATAACAAAAGCTTCATTGCCATGTAAACTAACAAAACTGAATTACAGATCAGAAAATAAGAATTTGGACAATGGGAATGCCAGCTTTGCTTTTGTATGATTAATAATAAAGGTAAGACATAGCAATTGCTAAGAAGATATGAGTCATGAGTAAAAGAATTACTGATGAGATACGCTTAAGCCGCAACATATGTACAAGTTATATTCTACTGAATATTTAGTGCTATAAGGAGTCTAGACCAAACAGATCACACCGTTGCCAAGACTTGATTACATGGGCTGACTTGGCCTGAAAAATAACCATATCTAGTTAATTTTACCATGAGGAAATAAAGTTCTATAGATTTATCATTCTTACACAGACTACACTTTATTCTCTAACAGGGCAAATTGCTCACAGATTACCTGCTAGACAGTCATTAATGGTAGAGTGCTGCACTCTCACAGTCTTCAGTGTTCGTAAAGTATGTTATCTATGGTGATAATACAGAACTTATGCTTTATGAACTAAGCAGTAACTTACATTAGTAGAAAATTTACTTGGAATTGGTTGTACAAATGCTGATTTGGAATTTTAGTGGAGAATATTTCTTAGTAAATGTCCTGAAATTTTGACATTTTCTTTTAAGAAAGTATTTTTTTCTGCAGTTGTATATGATAAATTAATGTTTTGAAATTGAATGACTTATAAAGATTAGTGATAAATTATAAATTTGTACATGCTCCTTGTTTTAAAAACAAAAATATTATCTATTACTAGTGTTTGTAAAGACATGAATGACTTTGGAGATTCAGGGTGAACAAAGGTAATACTGCAGATAACAGAGCAGTTCCATGATCCTAATCAAGTCACACAGCATTTTCCACACATTCAGATGCTCTTACATATAGGTTCTAACCAGTTGGAAATTATTTCTATCAGAAATAGAAAAAAAAAAAAGAATTTAAATCATACTTTTACATGTGCAGTAGTAGCAAGTCAATTCAACAAAAAAGTTGTAAAGCCATTTCTTTAAATGAAAAATCATTTAAATAAGCATATGCAAGAGGTTACAAGAGCTCAAAGGAAGGTGTGCATGACTGCATGTGACATCCAGCAACATGCAATTTGTATACTCGTATCATTGTGCCATGAATTTTTTATCTGAAGAGACTAGCTTGCTTAATCTCTCACTTGGCACAGACAATATCACCTGTTGCTGGTGATATTTTTTGACATCAAAGTCTCAAATACAAATTACATGGAAAAAGAAAGAAATAAACAGCAAGAGAATGAAAGAGAAGTGACCAATGATTTTTAGTAACTAACGATATAATTTCTTTCTATAACATATTATTATTGGTATATGAATAATGCTGAAGAATCTAACAAGAATGGATACTTTAGTTCTCAAGCAAAGCAAAACTCAGGTTTATTAGTATATATTTCCCATGAGTTGAAAACATTACTGCATTTAATTAGTTGACAATTATTTCTGTCACATCAATTTAATGGTTAAACCAATTATATATATTGCAAAACATAGCTCTGCACCAGACACTAATTGAAATACACAAGCGATTCTTCAGTGTTGCTTAACCTATACATTATTAACATGGGAAGGGAGAGGTCTAAATAGTTTTGGAGAACTCAGTCAGGTCATAAAAGGTTTTAGAGACTGAATGTGCAAGCTCAAAATTAGAACTCCCATAATCCTATGTACGAGCTGAATGCCCCCTCAGGTAGAGCTGATTACTATTGTAAACACATTTTTCTTCTGCATTCTGGCAATGAGCCACCTGCTCTTAGGTTGTTTTTGTCCACAAGATGGCAGCTCTGTTTGCACGCCATTGTTTCTTGAAGCATGCAACATGAAAATCATAACACGGTAATTTTTATTTATAAAAGATTTGCTATTCTATTGCATGAGGAATTTAAAAAAAAAATAAAATCCCCAAACAACCCCAATAGCTAAATATTAATTAACCACAATGTCAAGGTAAAATTTGACAAAGTTTTTGCTGAAGTGTTGAGAGACCATAAAAAGAATTTTTATCCTCAAACTTTACATTTAGAGATTTGAAAGAAATCTCCATTCAGATTCATGTATTTCCAATGCTTCCAGTTTAACTATGACAAACACATGTGTGTACATCATAGCCTCGGCCTGCATTTAACAGACATGTTCATAACACTGTTTAAGCACCTGTGGGACAGATTCTCAATGGGTTAGTCTGTGCAGCTTTGTGAAATTCAGAAGGCAAGAAATGGGCACAGATAACTCCCACTGCAAAGCCAATGGCCATGCTACAGTTCCAGAAGCAGAAGAAAAAAATCTAACTGTTTTCATGGCCAAATACTGGTAGGAACATATGCAAGATTACATGAACTTAAAGTATTTTTAAATATAGATGTCATAAATCCACAGAAATATACAAGCAAATATCTATTCAATCCATAGTAAGGTTCAACAATGTCATGCAGAATTACAGCCACCAACGTTTACATATCATGTATACTTATAGGGAAAGTTCTGAAAGAAAGACTGAGCAGACATTTAATACAATAAAGGAGATGCTGAAAAAGCAAGCAGCAGCTCTGCTTGCAGGCATATAGCAAGAAACTTCAAAACAAATTTGTTGGGATTTCTAGACAGCCTACTTAAAATGAGGTGCAGAACCAGCAAAAACATAGAAACGTTTTGTTAATCATGACTGATCATGAGTGAGAACCTGAAGCACAGTCTGAAAAGACAAGAGAAAGACATGCTGCATATATCAGTTACTTCATTTTGAAAGTCAAGGCCTACAACATGTACATTAACTATGAAATTCATTTGAAGTTACAGAACTTCTCATTTTGACTGCTGCAATGATTCCAGAGGTTATTACAATGGGAAAACATTAAGCGATACGAGCTTAGAAGAAGCATGATCTAAAACTATGAGACAGGCAAGGAAATTCCCCAAATACCCATTGCTCTGGTCACCTTCTGCCTTGGAATTAAGAGAGAAATGCATTCCAACTAGCTCCACATCCCAGGCACATCTCTCAGAAGCACAGGTGAATGGATATCAGCAATAACACAGCTCATTTGTAAAGACATTTGGAAGTTCAAAATATATGGTTCACGCTCCAAAATTTCTTTGCAGTATCAATCATGTTAAAATGCTGCACACAGGAAATACTGTGCGCTTCTCTCACATGGCTTGCAACTCCTGACAAGCTGTGACGAAATGAGGAACATGAATTCTCAACAACAATCTAAAGGTTTAGAGAAAACTCAAATTTAGCCTTGGAGTCAGTATTTCTGTATTTCTATACAGAAATAACTATTTTTTTTCCTAAAAGACAAGTCTACTATCAGAAACAATGCAATTAAGCACAGGCCAGTATTTTTATGGCAGCTATTTCAAGTACTTGAGAAAATTAGTAGTAATTTCTCTAGTTCTCATTAGAGATGGTCTTGATTGAAAGTCAAAACAAGCAATGGTTTTGTTTGGTTTTAATAATGGCTAAGCTCTGCTTTGAAAAGAGTGAGTTCTGCTAACAAGTTCTTCCATCCTCCTGCTATGCTGAGCAAGAACATAATGGCAACAGGAAGGACAAACACCTTCAGAATCCTTCAGTGCAACTACTCCACTATAATACAGTAACAGCTAGGATGGAATCTAGATGGTAAATAACACAAGAAAGCAGCTTTAATCCATTGTACATAACTTTATGGAAACACTGAAGTAACAGATTAAAGATTACAATCAAATATTCCATTTGTTGAAAACCTTACCACCTTTGAGATGCATTAACAGAAACTGGAATATAGCTACACTGTTCATTTTTCCTATAAACAGCTGGTGTTTGGCTGGTTTTTGGCCTGACTTGGGTTCTTTTTTTGGGTTGTTTGGTTGGCTTTGATGTTTTGAACTTTTTGCCTTAAGTGTCAAGACTTTTACTGAAATACTTACGTCATTTAAAACCCTCCTAGTGCCACAGCATGTGTGCTGTAGCAGCACTAATATTGCAATATACAGCTAGTACTATGCTGACTTAATTTTCATGTGAGGCAAGCAATGCATCTCGCTAGTGTTGGAATTCATAAAATTCATGAGGCTGCCTTGACTGACCTGAAAAGGTAAGTCATTAGGAATACTTGCATATATTATTGCAATATCAGGTGTGTTTAAGAATAAGATCTCATTTTTCAGATTGGCTATTCTTGCTGCCAAAACCACTATTAAAATATAAAACACACTACTGTCTATAGATAAGCAAATATCAATACTACATTCTTTCCACAAGCCAGATGACTGTGTTTTCAGCCATTTGTTCAAATCAAATGCTTTATACTTATTGTTTAATATCCTCAAATTTAAAGGACTTTGAGCTGGCATCTAACATCCATACTCCAAATAACTCTTCGGAACTCTGCTTCCAAAGGCCATATTTCAAAGCCCCTAGCAAGCAATCAGAGTGTCTTTTCCTTCACATATTTTCATGAGTAAGCAAATACCTGCTTTTATTCCTGCACGTTTTACTTCCAGATAACTTCTAATGATTAACAATAAACTTCAGAAGCATATAATGGACATACTAAGGAACAAAGCATTCTTGCACATGAGAACACAAGGAATGTGTGGGGGCTGCATTTTGTTAGTATTGTGTTCATGGCACAGACATTGAGCTAGGACGAAACTCTGTGTAATTTCAGAAGTTCACAAAACATACACCTAGCTGGTAGGAAGGAAACAATAAAATACCAACTAAGCTGAAGGCAAAAGTAAGATTCTGATGGAATGCATAATTACAAAAATCACATAGTGAATAGATGGAAGGCAAGTTTTCATGGGGTAGTTTCCTTTTCTTCCAATTACACCTAGCTTGAAACAGATGAAAGTCAGAATAGTAAGCTACCATAGAAATTTATGCTACCTATAACAATACTAGGGCAAATGCTTAATTTTTGGGATAGGCTGATGAACAGTGAGCACTGCACATGTGAACACTGGCCAGACATTTACCGTTTTGCAGTCTCCTCTTTACACACCCAGACTAAAATGTTTGAATACAAATCCATGAATCTGTTATTTTATTACTTTTATGTCAGTCTATCAAGCAGGAATGGTCGCATTATAAGCTCCTATAATTTTTCCTATATCAAGGTTCCACTTATTCCCAAGAAGTGTCACAAGAGTTGTATTCCATTTGGGTAAATACAGAAAAAGGCAGCTCTAGCAACTTCTTTCCAGCAGAGTGAAATAACCTTGTGCATCTATATAGCAAAGAACGGGCACAGTTTCACTGAAAACGTAGTCTTGTGTCACAGTACCAGTCTTTAAAGACCATAATTGCTTAGAGTTACCTGAAGAGACTCTATTTGGTCAAACAATCAACATGATGAGAAGAGAGTACTTTATTTTGTGCCACTAGTGGGTACTGTATCTCTGAAGAAGCATGTCTGCCTCCAAGAGGTTTAATTACACAGTCCAAGATGTGGGATTTTGTTATATTTGAGAAGGTTAAGTTTTTAGAAGAACCTTTATTTCAGATTTTGATTTTACTTCATCAATGCAGATACTCAACACTCAGCTGGACACATTCCTGCTCTAGCCAACTGTACCCGAGCGCAGGGGCTAGACTACATCTCAAAGGTCCCTTCCAACCTAAACGATTCTGTGAAAATCCCTTGCATTTAAGACCAAAGTTAAGCACAAGATTTTACTATTAGCCTGTATAAATTCATTGCTGTGCTTTCCTCCTCATTCAGAGAACCTCTGAAATGCATTCTGGATTTCTTTTTGCTTTGTTTTAGATATTAAGTTCCTGCTTATGTGTCCATGCCACAGAAGGTATACAATGAACTTGGGTTTATACAACAGTACCATTTCAAAATGCCCATACTTGGGAAAGAAACCCTATTTACTCATTATTTGAATCCAGGATTTCTCCCCAGCACCACTGCCTTTTCCCTTACCTGAGCAACATCTTCAAGTTTGTTCCATTTTAAAGAGAGCAGCAGTTTTGGCAATGATTGTGGAAAATTTTCACGACAGTCATATCGCAAAGTCCAAATAAGATCCATTTCATTTTCACAGAGTTGAGATAAAGGATCTCTTTCCATTATTTCTTTTAGCACAACATAAAACTTCTTACCACCTCGACCCTAGAAAATAAGAAACATATAAAATAAATAATGCTTTGATATATTCACTGAGGATTTTTGTAGTTTAGCTCAAATACGAGGAATCCTATACCAGGAAGAACATCAGCTAAAACTCTTGAAACACAGGGGAATGACTGTGCCTCTCTTTCAGATTTCTTTAAGCTATGAAGAACTGTAACTAGCAGGTTCAAAATTCAGTGTACAGAAATTTTTAGAGAAGTAACTCAACTTAAAGTTAATTGACACTAGATGGCAATATTTCTATTTTCCTACTCTAACATGGAGAGCTTTCATTTAGGATTCATGTACTTTCTCCTTCTGTTTTACAAGTGAGCAGATTTAAGAGACGTATGTATAGATTTGTCTTTTCCAGACATTAGTACTGATTCTGTAAATCAGTTTGTATGAATGAGTCTTCACACTGGCTCAGCTAATACCTTCTGTCCCCAGCCATGCCTCTATGCAAACTGCAAGGGCAGAAGTTAAAGCAGTAATATCAGCAGCAACAGTATTCCATAAATTAATGGGAGTCAAAAGAAACTGCTGCTTCTGAGTGAGGAAGTAATTTTTGAAGGGAATAAATTAGTTTGAATACATACTTGGAAAAACAATATGGCAAGCTTAAAATACCAAAGGCAGCTTTATCTTCACAAAGCTGAGGACGTTTCTACATAATTTTAAGAGGTAGGCCAGAGGTCTTTACATTAATGGAAAATAAAACACAAAGTTCAGAAGAAACAGTAGCAGAAACAAACAGCTCTCATCACATAACGTTTTGCACAGGTATCCCACCTGACAAAAAAAAAACCCACATCTGCTGCACACACAACTTAAGTTTAGCTCCTTTAAAAATGATAAATGCCTGAGCCTTGCATTGTGCTAAAATGCTTTAAGTATTTTCATGTAAAAATAGCACCTAAGTATAAATTTCTTCAGCAGTAAACAGAAAAATCTAGTTGAAATGCAATGCTTGTTTGGTAAAACTAAGTATATAGTCTGTTTCTGTATCAAAATAAACCGTCTTGACAATAAGGGGATTCTTGTATCTAAGAAATACTGAATCTATTCATTTGAAAGTTACAGTCCTCTCAAGCTGGCATGCTGCTGCTGAGGATTTCCAACTATTTGCCACTAAGTTGTTTGCAGCAGCAATAAGTTTTCACTTTTCTTGAGTGCTTTAGGCACTTGGCATTGCAACTGACATGTATGTTAATTAACTACTTGATTCTTATATAAAATACAGTTGTTACGGTGGATCCAACTGTGCTTTAACCATTTTTAATTGCAATCTTCAGTATTTGGTCAAAACACCTTTGGATGCAGATGATCTTTTTCCTCAAGGTAGACCTATCCAGTTCCTCAAAAAGAGAATATAAACACCATATTTAGGAAACAGCATCTTCCAGTTCAGTGAGCATTTTTAAAAGAGCTTATTTTGAAACATTGTAACTGACAACACTGAGCAATTTTCCAGCAATATTTTATTCTACCTAGGCATCTTTTCCAGACTCAGATCGAATGTAAATCACAGCTGTGTGCCAAATCCATAGAGTATGTAAAGCAAGTGTGCTTCCTGTCAGAAGACAGCCAAGAAGTCCAAGATATATTGAAAAAAGGAGATATATACCTGATTATTAAGGCAGTTCAAAGTGAATGACAGAGGAAAACAGAGCCAGCAGAACTGTTGTCATTTGAGCAGTTGATGTATTTCTAAATAGAGGTAGAAGATAAAACCTAAAAAGCCCCAGAAAAGCAGTTTTTAATTAGTTTTTAGCAGGTGCTTACCGCCATTGCAGCATTGTCACTGCTCCTTGCAATCTCAGCTGCCTTTTCAAGTATCTGCAAAAACATGTTTTTAAACACATTAGATTTAAAACCAAATCTGACTGCACTGGGAAAGTAAATATTATAGAAATGAAGCAAATACTATAGAAATAAAGGAATATTTCACAGAATCACATGGAATCGTTAGGGTTGGAAAGGACCTCTGGAGACCATCCAGTCCAGCCCCCTGCCAAGGCAGAAGCATCCAGAGCAGGAATGCATCCAGGTGAATGTCTCCAGAGAGCGAGACTCCACAATCCCCCTGGGCAGCCTGTTCAGTGTAAAAACCACAATGCCTTAATGCTGTGTTTGACCCTTGCCTCCTTGTGCTTTTTAGAGTTAATCGGTTTGCAAATGAACTTCACAAGTTTCTACAAGTCTAAGCTTCGTTCAGTTGAACTACCAGCCCACTGCATTGCTCCTGCACTAGACAACAGTTTTCTTCTCGATTATCTTTTGCTCACTTAGCCCTAAACAGCTGTTCAGTGCAAGAGGACTGATAGTAAGATCAAAAAGAATAATCCATTTTTGCACACTATGTTTCTTAAAATAAAGATCTGCCATCTGATTCTCTGTTTTCTTGGCAGAAACAAGCAACGACAGATAAAATTAGAAGCAGCCACACACCAAGCAAGCCTCATGTAGACAATTCTGAAAACCAGTTTCTCAGCTCATGCAACTCAAGCACCTACAAGGTTACTCCTGATTCAACAGGACCTTCCCCAAAGCGATCTGTCAGAGACTGGGTATCGTGTTCTCTTTTGCAGTATTTAAAGTATATTTCAGTACAAATATCAGTATAACTGCAGCAATGGAATGCATTATCAAAGAATTTAGGGCTCTGATTTTCCCACTGATACTGCAAAACAGTTTCTAAACTCTAGGGAACAGCAAGTAGCAAAAGTTACTAGAAAAAAAAATAACATTTCCGCAAAGTGGAATACTTCCAATGTCTTATTACCATCTCTGTAACAGTATTCTGGGCCATTTCTCTGATAGTTAGAATTTCTCAGGATCAAGAAGGGGGTAAAAGCTACAAAATAACAAAACCCAGCAGCCAAACCAAAGTTACAAGGGATCAGAGAATCATAGAATGGTTTGGGTTGGAAAGGATCTTAAGATATCTGGTTCCAATCCCCCTGCCATGGGTAGGGATGCCTCAAACTAGACCATGTCACCCAAGGCTCTGTCCAACCTGGCCTCGAACACTGCCAGGAACCGAGCATTTACAACTACTTTGGGCAACCTGTTCCAGTGAAGACCATCAGACACTACCTTAACATCGATACATCAGGTAACTTAACTAAGTCAAACCTTTTGTGTGTATTCACCCCAGTATTTTAACACTGAAACTTGGCATTGCAGGTACAAATAAAAGGAAGAGACCTAGAACAACCATGCAATTATTTAAGAAATACACTTTTACATAACATGTCTGTATTATGCACATAAAAACATTTTTTTTCCTGTAGAAATTCAATATATATAGTGCAATGTGCAAAAACTTACAGCTTTACAAATGAACCAATAGCCAAACTAACTAAAATAAGTCCAGTATGAAGAGTCAACTGGTCAACTGTGATTAAGAATGCTATTAGTACTGTTCTAGCTCTTAATGCATTTCCAACACTATTTTAATACAAGAACAAGTACTGTGCCAACAAGGAGGAAAAAAGCAAACAAAAAAACCCAAGCAAATAACAAACCAAGAACAGGATTTTATTATTTAATTTCATTTCGATGAACTCTAAACCCAAAATGTCTCTTTGAGCAAGCAATTTTCTCTAGGCGGTCACTAACTCTCCCCAAAACAAAATTCAGACTAATCTATGTATGCGTTGAACCATTTTCATAATGCAACGTTAGCTGTTTTAACACTTCTTTTATTACTTGTCTGGTCTTAGCTTTACTGTCTGGTTTGTGAACAATTTGCTATCTAGCATCCACACTACAGACGTTACCACGTGTATTCCAAACATACACGTACTTTCTAGACATTCTTAGCCATAGCTGTAGAAAACTGCAAGGCAACTTCACTGAGAAGAGCAGACATTAAGCAATCCTGTTTTTTGTAAAATATTAGGAGTCTGCTTAAAAGCATTTAGCTCATAGAGGAACAAATGTCCCAAAAAGTGAGAAAAATATGTTTAGAGAAAGAAATAACAGATCGTTAAAATCACAGGCAAGTACAGTTTGAAGGTTTCCAGAATGGTGGATAAGTTTAGCTTTTTATAAGATCACTGATATGGGAAACTGATTATGCTTCTGGCCCTCAAGAGACGAGATACAGTGTATTTTTAAAAGTATAGGTCTTCAAAACACTATATAAAAAGCCTGAAGCCAGAGCACTGGCACTCTCACACAGGGCAAGTTTAAAGCACTCTAGTATGCTAACTAAAAGGCAGGAAGTGGGAATTGAGTGGAAAAGGCAATGCTAAAAAGAAAGAAGAAATAGGTACTTACACATAAGCATGACTGCTCTCTATGTCATTCCTTACCTTATCAAAGGGAGGGTAATTAATAGGCTGTTTTGAATATTCTTGAAATCTAATGTGCAAAGCTGTTGCATTTTCAGTGTAAGGGTTAGTCTGGACAGTTCCCATTGGGTTCAACATTTCTTCAAGTTCATCTGAAACATCAGACAGAACAATTAATATTATAGGCCAGGCACGCATTCAAATTATAAAATCTGAGAGGCAAAAGATGCAGTAAGCAATTGCTTACTGTATGCAATGGACAGAAGCATGTTTTCTTGCATAACACTTTCAAATACAATGCACTGTGTTTCCAGCATAAACACCCCATACCTCCTACATTCACAAATGTTGCATTATCACCCAATGAAAAACTGATTTTCTCATTGCAAAGTAACTGTACCAGTTAAGGGAAGGTAACATATCCTTATACCTAACTAAATGCCAGTAAGATCTGCAGCTTCTGTAAATCAGTATACACACTGCCTCTGTGTCAAACAGAATGAAAAGAAAATGGAGTTTTAAGGCAGATTCCTTTCAGCACTACAGCCAAGTTGATACAGGTTCTCAGTACTGAATGAAGACATGGGGTTTCAGATGCTCTCACTAATCAATCTGACCTGTCAGGGAAGGAAGACTTAAAAGAGATTCTAATCCACATTTTTTGCTAACAGAAATATTGTCACATACAATATAGCTTATCTATTTAATTTATGGTGCTTAGCACAGGGAGCCATATGAAGCAAACTGCATCTTAAGAATAAGTAACACTAAATATAAACATGAACCTATTTTTAATGTGATTTTCAGTCCATAATATAGAAAACACTTTTACAACACTATTTCCAAGACGACTCTTGCCCTCCTCTTTGCTGATACACAATACTTTCAGGAAAGAGATTAGACATTACATACCTATCCATATTAAATAAATACAAGGAATAAAAATATTATGACAAGAGAATTGAATAAGCATACAATAAACACTCTACTATTTGATACTACACATCTTGAGTCTTATAAGTATTTAAAAACCAAATATTAAACCTTACCAGGAAACGATGACCAGCTGTGCAGTACCAATTCTCCATTCTTCAACTGCCCTTTATAATCAAACACCATGGTGTTTACCCAGGCTACAGGATAATGCTGTGAAAAGAAAAAAATATTAAATGGAAACTGAAGTGCCAATGAACATTACTATGCAGCAAGCACTACAGTATAGGCAAAACAGAGTTAGGCTTTTTAAAATAGTAATGTCTTTCAGAAAACCAGTTAAACACATTCATCATTCTCAGTATGTACTCCAGTACCACTGAGTGCTACTCAGACTTCATTTTAAGGGTATAGAAACAAGCATTTCCCTGAATGTGAGCCCAGATTCTAATTTGTCCATCTTTCATCAGTCAGAACTCATCTAGAGTTCAGAACAAAATTGACCTTTTGAAATACAACTATTTAAACACCCATATGCCAACTGGCTTACAACAAAAATGGTCATGCCTTCATCAGTGTATGAGAAGTATGAGAAGTTTCTTACCAATCACAGAATCTCAGACTGGTTTGGGTTGGAAGGGACCTTAAAGCCCAGCCAGTCCCACCCTCCTGCCACAGGCAGGGACCCCTTCCACTAGAGCAGCTTGCTCCAAGCCCCTGTGTCCAACCTGGCCTTGAACACTGC
>JBCJKH010013809.1:34226-74844 GCA_039877255.1 Loriculus beryllinus | reverse complement strand
TACCAGGTGAGAAGCAGGCGGCAACAGAACAGACCACTTGGACTTCATCTAACTGGAACTCTTCATAGGCTACAAGCAGCATGGTGGCTGTGTCAAGCTTCCAAGCACTGAGCAGCTCCAGCCTTCTGTGTTTTGCAGACTGTCCAGTGAGAACAGGACTAACTGAACCTGTGCTCCCTGAATAAAACACACAGCACTCCAGTTCCAGTATTAAGAGGGCTTGGGATAAAGCCCAAAAGGATTAATTTTACTACTCTTTTATGGACATGTATTAACTAACTAACTAAAAAAAATACATTTTTGTAAAAATAAAAATACTTGAACTAAAAAAAAAGGACCAGACTCATCAGTAACTTTGTCAATCTCAGACCGACAAACACAGTATCTAATTTTCAGTATTCCAGTATTCATTAGAACAGCTTGGCAGAACAGAGCTGCTATGGTTTGATTGTTCTTTTCAGTAACAGCAAGCAGCAGTTCTGTGGCACTTATCTGGATAAACAGAAATAAAAATCCTGGAAAAAATAACCCTTTTCTTTATCGATCTAAGACCTAACTGTGGCCACAAGTATGCTGAACATCACAAATATTTGGACTTTATTAATACAGTAGATCAAATCACATAGAGAAGTCAAGTTCATTTCTAGATTCCCATTTGCTCAATGCTGAAGAGTACTGAAACAGTATGGATTTACATCTCCCTCTCATTGTTAAATCATGATTTCCCACACTTCATCTTCTAGGTGAAAAATGAAGTTAGATTTCTTGGCCAGACTTGCCTGGCAAGAGCTACAGTTGACAAGCTGATACTAGCTTCCAGCAATCCAGCTACAAATTTGAACACTTTACTGCATAATAATATATTACCTACCAAATTGCATGCCTCCTTAGAGGCATACAGTTTCAAAACCTACAGGTGCTGCATAAAAAAAAAAAAAAAAACAAACCAAACTGTATGGGCATTCACAGGTACACACATGCTTGCAATATTCCTGTCATTGCTGCTTTCATATGTTGCAGTTCAAAGCCACATTTATACTCCTACTTCTAGCCTGCCTCTGTAGCAGAATTAGCTCCTCAGATTTTACTAAATTGTCAGCTTTTCTCCCCACTCGAATCCAAACTTCAATTAAATTAACTCTATGGTTCCTTTAAAAATTAATAATTTCTAAGGGCGACAAAGTACAGACAGCCACACCTTAAGAGTGCTCTAGGTGCATACTTTATAGTATAAGGTTTTAACATGAGAGAATTATCTTTATTATGTATTCTGACACAGTGAATACCCATAGCATTAACACACAATCTGTTTCACCTGAGCTATCTAAAACAGTAATGAAGTATTCACTAACAGTGTTGCAAGTCTGCTTACACCTTTTTGCTAGCTAGTGAATACAACTGGAGGAAAGACTTCCAAGCTACAATAATAACGTGTAGTGGTACAAGGTTATAATAAAAGTAGTAACGATCATTTTAGCACTGGAAAAACAATATTTGTATACTGTTTATTTACGTACCCTGAGGAGAGGGACTTGAGGGTGTTAGTTGATGAAAAGATCAACATGACCCAGCAATGTGCATTTGCAGCCCAGAAACCAACCGTATACTGGACAGTGTCAAAAGAAGCATAACCATCAGGTCAAGGGAGGTGATCCTGCCCTTCTACTCTGCTCTCAAGAGGTCTCCCCTGAAGTTCTGTGTAAAGATGCAGAACCCTCAACATAAAAAGGATATAGACCTGCTGGAGTGATTCCAGAGGAGGCCATGAAGATGATCGGAGGGTTGGAGCACCTCTCCTATGAAGACAGGTTGAGAGAACTGGGGTTGTTCCTGGGAGCCTGGAGAAGGTTCCAGGGAGACCTCAGAACAGCCTTCCAGTGCCTAAAAGGACCTAGAAGAAAGCTGAAAAGGGACCTTTTACATGGGCAATTAGTTTTAAGGAAAGGAGAAAAGGCTTGAAACTGGAAGAAGAGTGATTTAGACCAGGTATTGGGAATTCTTCACTGAGGTTAGTGAGACACTGGAACAGGTTGCCCTGAGAAGCTGTGGCTGCCCTATCCCTGGCAGTGGTTAACAACAGGTTGGATGGGGCTTTAAGCAACCTGATTTAGTGAAAGGTGTCCCTGCCCATGGCAGGGAATTTGAAACTAGATGATCTTCAAGGTCTTTTCCAACCTAAACCATTCTATGATTCTTTTGGCTTACAGGGTATATCACTCAATACAGGTTGACACAGACTGACTGTATTCTCTAATGATGATGACTGCCTTCCATTCTAGGCACTGAAGATGAAGGGACTTATAGGGAAGTTCTTCTTAACATCCAAGCACTTGAGATCCCTGGGCAAAGGAATAACCAGTGGTCCTTATGCCTCCAGAACCACTGCTGTGCTCAAGGATCAATGTATCAATGTATGGCACTGCAGGAAATGGATCACAGAGCTTTTGCTGAACCCTCACCCTCCTTATTCTCAGCACATATTTTCAGTTATTCCCAGATAAGCTTCTGATGTAAAATGAGTCTCGAGAACAAAACTAACCAACCAACCAACCAACAAAAAAGACACAAAACAAAAAAAAAACAAACCACAAATAAAAACTAATCTTCATTAATCTTCATACTGAATCAGTACAGTAAGTACAATGGTGGGAAACAAGCAATGAGTAAAGAACAGAACAGGCACCTTGAAAATCCTGTGGAGCCACTGTATACATTTAGCAGTTTCACTGTCATGACAGTGGAAGCCTGCTTTTAGCTATTTTATCGGCTAAATTGGACAGCATTTTTTACCTTTACAATGAAGCAGATAATCCTAATGCATTTTCCTGACATTGGTAAATGGAACTTGCAAGCAAATACTAAAAATAGAGCCAGCACAGTAAGCTGCAAATCTACCACTGCCTCAACTTGCACAGCAACATCAATCTGTGAAGTCTGCCAACCTATAGGTCAGATTTTGCTATAATTCCTACACCCCTTCCAAACTGATTCCAAATGAAGAAAAATACCTCATTTTCCACACATGCTATTCTCAACAAACTAAGGGGTTTATTCATTTCCATGTGCCTCAGAAAAATCACTTAACTAGAGCCCTAACTCTAAAAATCATTTCAGTTTAACTCTTCAGCCATCTAGCCTCCCACCAGCCTTCAACAGCTTTGATCCATCTAAACTATTCCTGGAGAGACAGAGCCTGCAGTGACCATGAGCCTCTCATCTCCTTTGCTGCATTCAGAGAGCACCCTGGTACCTTTCTGCATGAATGTAGCAGGCAAGAAACAGGACAGGAAATAAACTCTGCCTCCATGTCTCCCATTTGTTTGGGATAAACAGGAGTTGCTATAAACAAGCGATGGTACATACAAATAGCTCCCACACCAGTCATGAAAATCTCGTACCTACTCAGAGAGGAGAGAACTACTTTTAGGGAGCTCCTCTTGATGGGACAATCACTCCATCATGTTTGCTTTGAAACTAGTCTTTTTGAAAGACATGTCTGAATGTCAGGATATAAAACGTCATACCTTCAAACTACATGACCTGCACTTAGCAGAAATCAGGCAGGCAATCTGAACACCATTGAAAGTGTTGGGTTTATTTCTACATTAATTACCATGCATATCTTGCAGGTTTTACAGAATGACAAGAAAGAGAAACTGGAGATTGTGCTGAATCAGAAGGGAAACCGAAATACAGTCTGTTTTCATTGCCCAGTGTTGACAAAACATCAAAACTTAATGTTACAACAAATATTTGAAAATAAATCCATTCCAAGAAGAGAAAACCAAATGAGTAATGCTTTCTAAAATTCCCTCGCAACAACTGAAGGCAAAGAACAGACATGACTCCAATACCATTTATACTTGTAAAAAAAGCTACTGACCAGGATCAAGAGGCACACATGCACTTCCTCAGGCACCTCCTCCCTGCCCCAAAATTTTAGGAGAGCAAAATTTCAGGATTTTTATGCACATGTTCAAAATTTCTGCACTCAGCACAGCAGCTATAAATGGCTGCTCAACACCCAATGCCTCAGACACAAGTCTGCCAGGCATTTAATCTATGTGGGGAGACCCAGTGCTAGCCATCAGTGCCATATTTCCACACCCGTATTTCTATTCCAAAGTCACTGGCAAAATTGGACCAACCATAAATATACAAAATCTTCAGCTCATTTCTCAGTTTATAACTGCATCAACATGTAAAGAACAGTTATTGTATTTTCCAGTCTGTCTCTAATATCCCCTGGACTACAGACAGGGCTGGAACCTCTGATTTCTAAATGTAAATGATTTCTAAAAGCAACACAGCTAAGGAGCCTAGGATTTACAACTCACTTCCCTTAAAAAGGAAGTGCAACCCCACCAAAACTATTAAACAGCTTTATCTTTTCCTTCACTTTTTTTTTTAAGGACTGAGATCTTTGACATAAACAAGTGACTCTATTATTTAATAACAATGCACGTATCGTAGAATCGTTGGAAAGAACCTTAAGATCATCAAGTGCCAACCTCCCCACGATGGGCAGGGACACCTTATACTAAACCATGTCCCAGGAACATACTAGTAATATAAAATAGCCGAAGCAAACACTGAATGATAGACACACGCATACAGACAGAGCAGTGTACTGCAGTGCCAGTGCTGGGAGAAAACAGGACCCCTCCTGTCTAGCATCCCACTGTTTCGCACACTCCCGTGCTTCCTTTCTCAAGTGCCAACCTTCTGTTTTCAAACAAGATCATCTCAAAAAAAGAATGGAAATGAATCCTAATAAAGAAGAAGTAGTATTTTTGTTGAGTTTTGGTTTCCCAGGGGGTAGGAACTAAAAGAAGGCCCATATGTCATAGCTGCAGTTGAGCTTTATCAGGATACTAAATGCATACATTTGCATTTAAGAATAGAAATAATAAAACTTGAAGGTCTATACAAAACATACTAGCTTTCCTTCAAGGTACACAATGCAAACTCTCTGAATCACCCAAATAACTCAGTTCAATGACATTAAAGGACATTGTCTTTTAATGCAACTATGTATTATTGATGCCCCAGCTCCAAATATAGCAACTGAAACGGTCCAGAATGTTGCAAATATCCATAACTGCACACTTAACTGGGGAAGATTTTGCATATTATATATACCTACAGTCCACAGGCTTTACAATTTTGAGCCTGAAACTAGTTTCAAAAGCCAAAGGAAGCCATTTGGCCCTGGACATAGACAAGGAATAAGTAGTACCTTGGCTAAAAAAGCCACCAATGACCAGAAATGTTGAGTGATATCAGACAAGTTTAACAGCTGTTTCTAAAGCCCAGTGGCAAAGTTTTCTAACTCACTCTATGCAAGTGAAGATTATCTGGATTTAATGACCAGGAGACCCCGCAAAGGCAAAATTTCTCCCATCTTCTGTGTTTTACTGACTGGAGGCAAAACTACCAGAGAAGTATTCAGGTTCTACACAGCATAAAGAATTTATTCTTGGGAGTTTGGCCACTTGCTTTGAAGAAGGTTTTACTGAAGTTAACAGAATAAGTCAAGAAGACTGAGGTGACGGTTTGTAAATACTTATCTGACTTAAAATGATTCTTGGAAGCTTATTACTTTACACATGTATCCCCAAACATGTAACAGCTTGGACATATACTAAGCATTTTTATCCATCACTGAAGGTTTTCAATTGTTAATAAAAGAGCTGAAATACTGCCATTATTTTCAGTTTTGGCAAATTCCTGTACAGTAGTCATGTTAGAAAGATGGAGAGACCCTTTCAAAAACAGAAAGAAAGAATGACCTCATACACAAGCTACAGCTCAGATGACACAGAAGACATAGAATTTACATGCAAGGATTCAGGCTAACTGCAGCACAACCGAAAATAAATACATGAATAGCATTGGTTGTGCTAGGTATTGATATCTATATGAAAAAAGTATTGTTAATAAGCTTTTATTTAGAACCTAAGCACATTTGAAAAAACATAACCAGTGAGATGTGCATCACCCCACCCAGCACAAGGCTGTCTCTGTTACTGTGGATACAAAGCCTACTGGTTTCATTTATAAAAGATGCTTAACTTGAAGTTTGCCAAACTCAGACTAAATGAAGCACCTCAGAAAAGTGCAGAGGCCAAACCTCCAAATTCAGCATCATTTTTTTAAGTTCTTCTCCCCCTACTTTTATGCTACTATTTCAAGCTGAACTTGACTGTGAATTGTATTTTTAACAGTTGTGGTGCATCTAGGGGGTTAAAACAAAACATCAATGCTGCTGTTAAAAAAAAAGCAAACAAGTCCAGATTGAAAGTACTTCTAAGAAACATAAATAATTGTCTAGCATCATAAAACCTATTTTTCCACATGCTACAAAGATTCAAACCACAGGCCTTTATGGTGTATAAAAGCACTGTTTCGTTGGTCGATATTTCAGGTTTAAGACAAATATAACACAGCTTTAAATACCTTGAATCATACCACAGTACAACCTCTGTTCCATATAAATTGACTGACGGAAGTACAACATGGAGGATTTGGATCAAGAAAGGATTTAGTTAGCTTTGCCACACACTGTATGATTTTCTAGAAGTATTCCATCTATCCTGTACCTTAAATATAGTTCTATAATAAGAAAAAAAATGTAATTTAAGTCTTATTCAAGTTGGATTCTTCATGGTGTTCTCTAAATTTCATGAAAAGAAACACATTTTAGCCATGGTAAGCATTTAAACCCACAAAATTCCACAAAAAACACTGGCTAAATTCTCATTTTTCCACATTACCTATAAGAACCCTTACTAAGTAACTGCTATCCACAATACAATATAGATGACTTTTCTAGTTATAAACAAATACAGATTTGCCGCATAATATTTTCACTGGAGGTGAACTTCAATATACAGATTTTGACCCAAAGTATTTCTCTTCCTGGAATTTCAGCAAAATTTTAAGCAGCTCAACGGATGGAGCAATGAATTGCAAAATTTTGTATTTACCAAATTAAAAGTTTTTCCAAATAAATTAGAATCTATTTTATTGGATTTGATGGATTTTAACTCTTTCATTCAGTATGTCTGTGAAGAGAGTTGTATTTTTTGAGGACATTATAGACATACAACTATATTTACAAGTATCTCAAAAAATAAATCAAAGGAAACAATTACAGTAATGTCACTGTTTAACAGGTAAGGAAACAGAACTCAATAAGGGGTCCTAGGAGATATCTGAAAATCAGGGATCCAGAATAAGTTTAATAGCCAGAACAAGTGGACTCGAGAGTTAAAGTGTTTGGAAGGGCACCTAGGTCTGGATGACTTGCACAGTCTCACACAACATACTCTCTAAGTAACCTTTAATAAAACCCTTAAACCTTTCTTTTTCAGGATTTCTATCTATAAAATGTGAGGTAAGTACTTCCACTCTTCAGGATGTTATTACACAGGGAAAACCATTATACCATATGGAAGCATCTTCACAGTAATTCTGCAAAGAGTGACAGCAGGCACCATGAAAATCTATTTGAATAAACTGTTTAGTATTATGATCTGCCTTCTATGATACTTCACTGTCTCAAAGCCCTGACTTAACTTTTAGAAATGCAAACTTTACAGAAAATGGTAACCCAATTAGAAATGATCTGCGTGATATTTATGGCAATTCCACAGCTGAACAGTTGCAGGATACTCTATTTTTATCCTAGAAGTATTTCAACAGACTTCTGAAAATGAAAGCAGATTTCCTTTCATACAGAAATATAGCAGTTCTTCAAAAGTGCATCAAGTGCTGAAAAATAACCAACATTCATATTGAAGATAATTTTGTATTGCCCTTTAACTTGCATTAGTATAACGTAATTATAATTATTGAAACTGATGTGACTAGTGCACCCCCATCAATGAGTTATTATATGATCATTTTTGTCCTGCTGAAACCTCCATAACACAAATGCAGTGAGACCCATGAATGCAAAGATAACTATTTTAAGCATCCTTTGTTATAGATACCTTTGAAAGGCTCTGAATCTGGAAGCCCCCAAAATTGAGTCCACCAAAAACTGTCAGGTTGATGCCCAATAATGAAGATACCCAAGATTATTACGAGGCAGTTTATTAAAAACTACAAAATTATGTAAAGGAAAACATATAGACAGGCTGATACCTGCCTTAACAAAACAAACAAACAAAATCTAGTGTAACAATTTATCTCCTTTTATATCTCCCCCCCAAAAAGAAAAGAAAAAAAACCACACAAAAGCAACAGGAAATCTGTTCAAAAGGAATGAAAGTAAAATAAGATACTTGCTTTGCTCTTGCCTTGGGTATTTTTGTCTGGTTCCTCCCTCAACTAACAGGTGGTTAAGTTCTGCAGTGCTGTTCTTGAGAAGGATACACGAAATTAGAATAAATTCTCTGCACATACACATTTATGATTTAGAAATCTAAGACTTCTACCTTTGCTGGGGCCCATCCACACCTGAGCCTGGTTCAGTAGTTCCTGGGACAAGGAATGGCCAGTCTAACCTGGAAGCCAGAGACCATAATCCAATGAGGATCTGCCCCACACAGCAGAACACAAGTTCCTTCCCTGGAACCCACTCTTCTGTGTACAAGGATCGATGTTTTCCCCAGAACTTTCTACAACAGCCAATGACTAATGGCACAACTATGTCCCTCTGTAATCAGTGGTAACAACACAAGAGAGAAGCATAATAGTTCAAAGACTTGACAGGCCTTACTTATCATAATAATAAAATAATAAAAAGAAAACTAGAGAATTATATTAATTTCTCTATGCATGGCTCTCCTCAATATGCAAAGAATGGAACATGGTACATAAAGACTAGACCAGAAGAAATTCACACTCATGACATTTAGTCTCATATTAAATGTTTGTTCTCTGAGTATTGTAATGACTTCAGAAATATGAAAACCAAAGAAGATTTCAATTGATAAGCTTTGGTTGTTGAAAAATAATTAGTCATCTTCGCAGCCTTTTTCATCATCCCTATCAGTTTCAGAGACAAGACACATATCACGGTACCCCCCATTTTAATTAGACAGCTAGTGAGCTGCACCAGAACGAAAACAAACTGCCAAATACAGTTAGAGCAGGCTGTCAGACTATAGCACAATATTACAGAGGCTTTCTTTTTAGAAAATGAGATTAAGAATGCAAACCATAACAGATACTTCAGTGAATTTAGTGGAGAAACTTTAAAACATGGCTTTACATACACATTTTTAAAAAAACAACAAATTCCAATTTCAAGCTGCTTTTTGATGTGAAAAATTTTAGCTATCCCAAATGACTATGGAAAAGGACATGTCCAGCGGTATACATGCAGCCTGGTTTAGTATGTAGGAGCCCGAAGGTTAACGCGAAGGAGGCCAGAGGTAAATGGCCTCAGTAAATATACTGACTTCCACCCAAATCAGAGCTCTGAGGGACAAAAAATGTTTGCTCACAAAATAAAAAATGAAACTATGATCTAATATGTATAACACCATTTATTTGAGCTCTCTAAGCACATAGGAAATGCACTTGGTGACTGCTTCTAAATGAAGGCCATTTTGCAAGCCCAAAAGAGAAGACGGGAAGTCATACAAGTATAAATCTTTAAAACAGGCACCCACACAGCTCTTATTCTGCAAAAGCTATCCACATAGTCTTATTTCAGCATTGTCTTCAATGGAAGGCATGTTGGTTAATTCTTGTATAACAATTTCACTATTCTCTATTCTCAAATACACTTTCAGGTGTGCAAGTCCAGAAGATTCTTTCTTTGCTGGCCATTCTTTATCCATGCTTTAACAAAAACAGTATTTTGTATGCTTTGTTAGTAGGATTTCAACTCAAACCTAAAAGATAGCAGACTCTTACTTAATTTCTCACACAACTGCTGAAATTTAAAAAAACTTAAGTCTGAGCTGGATTATGAATGCTCTTTTAATACCAAACAATGGAAATTCACACTTCTTTCACAAATTTAAATAACCATTGAGTTCTTAACTTCAAAACATAGACTGCTAAAACATATTCTGCTAAATAAATCAGAAGTCCAGACATAAAAATCCTCTGTGTTATCTTTTTTATCTGCATAGGCCGAAATATAAACAAACCTTACAGGGAGAGAAGCAACTGCCTGAGAGCTCTCTGATAAATTTAACTGTAGAAAGGAACTGCCAGCCCTTCAGACAAATCTCTTCCTCAGGCAATGCGCTAATCTTAATCTATTGCTAAAGGACGCAACAAAGAAGCCTGTCATCAATCCTACTTCAGTGCTGTAATATGGAAATTGTCTTCTGGCAAGGATGACACTGACACACTGTATACACAAAACAGCACTGAAATCAGGCTTAACAAACAATTTGAGACCAAACCCAATATATTAAGATAGCTATGTGCTATCGAGTCATTAAGTCAAAATTACAACAAAATGTGAGTCTGAAATGCAAATTTCCTTTGCTCTGTTGTTTTGGGTTTTTTTAATTAGCTTTATTAGTAGCTTTTTAAAGCAGTAATTCTAAATGCAATGCTCATTTTCTAAGGAAAACATTTTTAAACTGTTAAAAGTTTTCTTCCAGTTCTACAGTCTTGGCAACAGGCAGCAACAGGAAATCATACTCAGCAATTCACAAGAGTATGAAGATTGTAACAGCTTCCCTGAAGGACACCAAGTCGTAAAACTGAAAGAAAAAACAGTAAATGATTGACATATCACACCACTTTGCCTCTGTCCAATTTTAGAGCAATTGGCTTGACAAATCTACTGCTAATTCTGAACAAAGCAACAGTAAAATCTGCAATCCTTTTTCTATGAGATGAGCTTTATTTATTTGGACCAAAAATAGCACAGGTAGTATCACAAATAATATGATGATAAGACAGGAAAATATTATTAAGTTGTATATTGCTATTTACAACATGCAGCTATGTCTATAAAACTCTAACATCAACTATGTTTGTGTTCCATGCACAACTACTCCAAGGAGTAAACTCTTGACAAGTGTTAGAAATGTATTCCAAGGATAAAATCCTTTATGTCAAGCAGCATACACCTGTTCTTTTAACGTACAAAGGGCTTTTGCTGTTGCTTTTTTTTGTTTTCTTCTGTTATAAAGACTTATTATTAGTATGAAACAGCTTCAAAACTAAGAAAATATCTACGTTACCATATACAGGAAATGTTTACAGCAGAGCTAACATGTACCTGACTTGCAAATCAAAATGCCTTGTCAGTAGAAGACCCTAAGCACCAACAGTCCTTAAAGCCATCTAAAATATCCTAACTTAATTTTTCTGAAATGATAAACATAAAAATACAGTCTCATGTTTTCTGCCAGTAGCACTTCTGAAAATGGAGCTAAATTCAAAAGGGTTAACATGTCTTTCACAACCATGACACCAAGAGTTTTAAAGATTTTTGATGTCAATGGTGTATTTTTAAAAAGATTGCTTCAAATTACTGAAAGTAAAAAAAAAAAAAAAAATACCCAAAACAAAAAACACACACATTTTCATCATTTTTAGATCCTCATCTGCTCTGCTTTTAGAGATCAGCCAGTATTAAGTTATTCTCTGGCTCCATGCATAAAGAAATGATGCATCTTTTTTTTCATTTGTAAATCACTTTGAGAATACTTACTTACTTACAAAAGCAGATACCTAAAATTCCTAACACCAGAACACTGGACTTGTATTGAAAAGAATCCAGTGGTCTGAATTTGCAGTCACCAATCCTGATCCTTGAATATGAGTTTAACTTACCAGAACTGGTAGGTTTTGCAACGGTTGAGAATTTTAACACTACGGTAACATTTCACATTGGCCAAAGACGTTTTGTTCAATATTGCCACTATGCCAGAGTTGGTTCTTTCCTTCCTTAGCTTTGAACTTTCTCGGCCTGATGCACCTCGATGACACAACAACCCTGCCGTGAGTGATTTCAGTTGACTGCTGCCTGCTGAAGATTTTCCTTTTGCAGAGCCTTCCAAGCCAAAATAGGTATTAAATAACTTAAAAATTTCCCATTTTGAATACAGTTTGATAAAGAAGTCTAAAAATGTCCATGGTAAGTACCAAGAAAACATGATCAACGATATTTCTGGATAAAAGAATACTTGCAATTGAAAACATTATTTTGTAAATATATTATTTAAACACTGGAAAGAAAATACCCCGCAATTAAGAATTTGTAAAAGCTTCTCAAATATCTTAATAAAGTAACTCCCTTTTGCATACCATTTTTTAAAAAACTAGCCTACCATACACTTCTGCATCCTACTAAACAATAAAATAAAGAAAAAAAGCGATTGAAAGGGACAGTTAGGGAGAAAAGATTCAATCAGAGCTAGAGCTGAGGCTCCTCTGGGGTAGGATGTAGGAACGACACCACTGCTTCAGATGGAAACCATGAGATTAGTCACTGCCACACAAAGTCTTAAAAGGGCTTTAGCACAATACTGAAATTCATTGTGCAGCAAGGAATGAATCTCTGTACACAAGAGCTGATAATTCTGTACATATAGACAGTCAGCCCTAATTATATTTGTAATATGAATTTGCAATAAGTTAAGACAAATAAAATCTCCTAATGCCAGAAAGCCCTTATGACACAGAAGCCAATTTTTATGCCATACATATGTTTATAGGTACATATTTCTGAAGAAAATCATTATTTATTTCTGGTCTCCTTAGCATCTTTCATAATTATGACAGAAAAACAAGAGTCACGGTTCAAAATCAGTTACCAGGCAGATTAAAAGCAGTCCACTTTCTTTGCTGTGGCACATAGTACTACACCATACATTGAGGCATTTGCCACAAGACTGTATGAAAGATCCAAGAGGGATCTTGGGGCAATTTTCTACATAATAACTATGCACACCTACATAAGTAGATTTCTTAACCTTTTCTAAAAATGCACTAAAACCTACTAAAAGTGAATCAACGGTCTAATTCACTCTTGAAGGCAGCTCACTACAAAGCTCTAAAGATCTTCAAAGAAAATGTCTTATTTTTGAAGCTAATCTAATCTAACAAAATGAAAGCACTTAAACTCTTTCAATGTCAATTGAGTCCTATGTCTGAATACCAATGTTTTGTTAGTTTTTCCACAACAACTTGAGAACTTGAGAATATTTTAAATTCCTTATAAAATTAAATCCAGAAAAATTCTGATCCATAGGCAAAAAAAAATTGGCAAACTAAAGCACATCAGTAAGGTACTGGTTCACTCTCAAACTTTGACAGAAATACTTCAGAATCCACCTAAAAGTTTATGACAGCAAGGATAATAAAAATGTCCTTTCTTTCGTACAGAAACACTAATGTACCTTGAAGAACAGTATGTAGCTACCTTTTATTTTACAACCAAACAGAAATGTTGGCTAAATAAAAATACATAGAAACAACATCAAATGAAAACCCTATATAGTGTTATTACAGATTTGTATAGATTATGAAAAATGTTATAAAGTGAAAGGAATATCTGCATAGCAAGTCCTGCAGAGAAGATGAGCTGATTTCCTAAAGAATTTGATCAGTTAATTACATATTTTTGATGTTACCTTAAAGATGCAGATCCTGTCTTTATTATAGGTTTTACTGCAATGTGACACACAACTATATTATTAGAACATGAAACTTCCAAAAAAATTGAAGCAAAAATAAGAATACATGCTTATGTAACTCCTGCAGAACAAGCACCATCCCCAAAGTTGCTCAGGTAATGAAAACCAGCAAAAGCAAGTGACCCAAACCAATCCCTCAGCCCCTACATATTCCTGAATACTAAATACTGCAATCAAGTGCAAGCATAATTCACGTAAGATTAAAACAAACTCAAATTAGTCATTTGTACGCATCCTCCAAGTAAAGAATTGGACCAGTTTAGCAAAGTGAAATATGCTTCCATGTCTTTTCTATGTATATGTAGGCACAAATACACTGGGAAGAGGGAAAGAAAACAAAACTGGGCTGACAGATGTGGCAATGTACTCTATTTGTAGAAACACAAAATGGTGCTAATACTGAACTTGTCTGTAGGATAAGACAGAGGAAGTAGAGTTGGCCTAAACTGTCAAAGATCAAAATAGTCACACTTGTCAACATCCATCACCAGCAGATGCTTCCTCAGGTTCCACCCTTCTGTCATCAGCAGGAAACGCTTCAAATGGGGGAAAGTAAAGGGAACTGTATACAGACTTAAAGTCTTCAAACTCAACTACCTGAAGCCAGCTAATCGTCTTCCTATTTAATCTACTACATGCTGCCAAAGCAAAACAAGAGAAGCAACACTCAGCTGGTTAAGTTACTTCAAGACAATAGCCGAGGTGTTGGCCTCAGCTTGGGTAAGCCTAAGACTTCTGCTTTGTCCATTTATGACACATCTTCAGCTGTTACCATGACAACACTGGTATCTCCCCATGCTGGGAAGTGCTCTTTGTTTAAATATTGTATAAATGAATGTAAATCTTTCATGCAGTTATTGTTTGTGGAATGGGAGCAGTATTTCCCTTCTCAGTTTTATTAGAGGAAGAAATATTATACAGATCAGTCATACTGTTATTCACTGAACACTGAAAAATGTCAACAGCCCAACCCAACAAAACGTTAATATTTTTAATGAAAAGCAGTACAGCAAGGTCCTCAGCATCTCAGCACAGGAAAGAACAGTTTTTCAGGACAGCAAATTTGCTAAAATTCATGCATGTTAAAAATGAGATTTCCACAAACATTGTCCATGAAGCTCAAGCAAAAGAACTGTAATGTTTCAATATTTTAAGCTAACATTTTGTAGAGATTTTCAATTAATAGTTGTTTATATTTAAATTTTTGTACCTTTTTTTCTATTATTCATAAACACTGAAAAATTTCCTAGGATAACAACATTCCCACCTGTCTCTAGCTGAGTTTCAAAGCACAAACAAGATGCCACACTCTCAAGGCATATCTGCACTAGAAAATTAGTAAAACCCCTTATGGACAGGGTATAGATTCCACTACCATGTACATATAAACCTGTAAAAGCAATTCCATTATTTTCAATTCTACATTCATAGAAGTGTTTCAGATAAACCTAGAAATAATAGTTTTCTTTTTCATTAAAGACATTTAAGAACAAAGAGAGAAAAAAAAAGTCAACTCTTAAAAAAAAACAATACCAAACCAAACCCAAAAAACCCCAGTAATTTTCCACTACAAAGGCCAATGAGGACATTCACATAGGTCTTACAATGTAAATTTGGCACCCAATTCATATGCTGATATCACTTTACATCACTGATTTTCATACTGATTGGTTGTTTTAATAGGTTCATCTTCTATGGGGTGGACTTACATCTTTGCAGACAGAGCTCATAATTTCCATCTCCACAGGCACAAAACAAGGATGAGTTTATTTAGGACTAAATGTAGCTCATGGAATTGGGAGTGCACATATTGCAGTAGGCACTGATAACTGTTAACATTAGAGTCAGTGTGATTCGACTACCCTAGAAAATCCACATTCTTCAGTCCCTTTACCCACAACAGAAATCAACTTTGTATGTAAGCCCTTTATCCTATATTCTTTCTTTCTATACAGAGAATATGGGGCTTCTACTAATACCCTATAACAGATGTAGATTTTCTATTACTTATATACAGATATTCTAGAATAAGATGATACTGGGGAACAGAGTATTTTTATTTGCAAATACACAGCAGTGCTGTAAAGGCCTATAAGGAAATGCATTAAATAAGTTTAGACTCGTCTTTAATCATTCTCTGTAATTTTTTTTATGGTTTTTTTTAGGAGGCAAACTCAAAGATATTTCGTCTTCTCATTTTTCTTTTAGACTCACTTTTCATGGCTGCTGCAGCATTTAAATAAGAGTTAATTTGTTCTCTCTAAAGAAAAAGCAAGTACTACACACAGAGCCACACGGCTTAAGGGATATTCGGCAAACGTGTTCAATCAACACTTGCCCCTTCTGGAATTAAAAGGATGTGCCTCTGCATAAGATTTATCCCTTGTCTACTGTTTGAATAGTGTGGCAGCCTCTCTCTATGCCATAATGTGATTTGGATTGAGGGGAAAAGGTCATAGGGTTATTCTAAAACTGCATTGCAATGCCCAATTTTCATCTAATGAGGATCATCTAATTTACATCTGAAAATCTGTACCTAGTGCAAACACGCAAATTACAAAAGAAGACGTGTGCAGGGCTGGAGCAGCTAGTGGGAAGCAAACTGAAATTTACTCTGCTAGAACTGTTATTCTATATAAGCATGTTAATTATTATTACTGGAATAATGATATTAAGAAATTAATAAAATCTTGATTCACAATGTCTTTTTTGTGATTAAGTTAATTGACAGTAGCAAGCTCACAAGCATAGCATTTGATGACATGAGAGGACATGCTGCTTTAAAAGGTAATAATGACAGGTAAGTCATTTAGGCATAATATGCATTAAAGAAAGGATCCTTATGAATCTCATCAACAAGTAAGTATCAAATAGTAGTCCTGATTCTGTAAACCGCCATAGAAATAGGCAATTTCAGCCATGGTTAATATCTCATTTAAACTGGGAAGATTACCCAAATTCTCATAAGTAACTCTCTCTCTCTCAATATTTTAGTAGACTACAGGTTAATTATAAAATTATCTGGAGCCTTCCTGACCTATCACTTTACATTCCTGAAATCCATTAAGTAAAGATAACACAGGGCCATTGTTGCACACAGTCACACAGGTTCCTTTCATCTTTAGAACCAAATTGTATGACTCCAATTTCCCCTTAATTAGATAATCTTTCAGAGGATTATTTGCTAATTATTCTCAGTAGGATTTCCTCATATGAAAAAATACAGCAGGGAGGGGGCAACCCCACAAACAGAGACTTCTCTAAGAAACTTGGCGTACGGAAATAACCCACAGATGCTCAGGGATCCTTTGACCATAACATTGCAGGTATAACAACTTAGTTGTATTAACTGTTCCTGGGCAACAGAGCACTATTACAATTCAAAATCATCCAACATGAGACAGGACTTCAAAATGAAGATTATTTTACTAAAAAGCATATGCAAGCAACTACCTGACAGATTTGGGAACAGATACAAAAAAATAAGTGTGGTATCTAATAGCTATATATCATTTATTAGCTATGGGAACTTCCTTTTTCATGCTGCTAGCAGAGCTGAAGACTGACACAGGAGAGATTTTTGTACTATTAATGACCAAGGACCAAGTCTTACATGAAGCCAGTTTTCCAAGCAGTCTCTTCCCAAACAGAAATTCTTACTTGGATAGAATCATAGAATAGTTAGGGTTGGAAAGGACCTTAAAATCATCTAGTGCCAACCCCCCTGCCATAAGCAGGGACACCACGCACTAAACCATGCCACCCAAGGCTTCGTCCAACCTGGCCTTGAACACTGCCAAGGATGGAGCACTCACAACTTCCTTGGGCAATTCTAAACCTCCCTAGCAAGAACTTATTAGTTTGTTTTTCCTTTAATGTTATTTCAGACAGCAAATTCAATCGAGAAATATTTGCATTTTCCTTAATAATGAAATGCTATTTGTGGCAGTCTTACTTTAAGCTATACAATGGTGCTTTTGAAATATACAGCCCTTTCTGCCAGACCTAAAAAGTACTAACGTGGTTTATTAATAATATATTCATATGCTACAAACATGATTAATTCTGCCAGAACAGCTTAATTATGCTGGTGCATAATATGTATTTTGAGAATCACTACTTACACAACAGTATCAGTGACACTAAGAAGTGCACCTTACTATTTGCTTATGATGAATCTGTGACAGATGAATTCAAATTTGAGGATTCTGATACCTTTAGGCAAGGTTACAACTTTACACTATTTCCAGTATTTGGAGAGCATGAGTTTCTATACAGTCTTGCTGCCTACATGCTTTTTGCACTACCATGTAAATAAGGGTATTAAGACAACTCAGTATACTGGTCAAATGGGCTAAACAAGAGACGTTGAACTGCTGATTCCATTAGAGCTGAGCTCATGATATAAACAAGAACTATCAGACAGCATGTGCTTGAAGAAACCTTCTATTCAGCCTTGCAATTATAGCTATCCATACTTCACAGACTCTTTCACAGTTCTTCACTTCTCTTCACAAAGCTAAACTATAGTTGCCTGATATCCATGCAACTTGCTGACATAAAAACTGTCTAGTTCTGGGGTCTGATTTACTACATGGCCAACAAATGCTAGAGAGATTGCATCCATAACATGTAAGTCTCTCCCAAACTGCTACTCAGTTGACAAATCAGACATCTGTAACCAGAATGGATGAAACAGGAAGAGAGAACTGTCAGACGTATCCTAGCAGTAGCTGAGTTTTATTCCTTCACCTCCTTCCAGCTAACCAAAACATGGCACAGAGTTTTGGCTGCTGCTGTCCTTGACTGTTCAGACTCATTGCTGCCATATCCTTCTCCATAATTTCCAAGGCATAGCAATACCAGTTTTGTTCCAAGATCTCCCACATTGAAAATCTGAGCAGCAATGTGCAGTTCACATGACTTTAATGGAACTGAGATAAACAGAATGATACTTCAGCCAACTATCCACGAATCCAGAAAAATGATGGACCAATGCCGGCAGCTCCAGCTCACAGTCCTGTTTGCTGCTGAGGCAAGCATTTGCAACATGTTTGACAGCAGCAGACACAGCCAAGTGTGTTTAAGTTCCAGCAGTGTGGAAGCATCCTGTCAGCAACTCTAGCGCTGCAAAAATCCTAACAAAGACATCATCTAAGTTCATTAGCCTCCAAGTACTTACAGGATGTGAAATTTGGTCACTGAAGTCAAGACAGCTATTCAGAGAAAATCAAACATTATTTATGCAGTTGTAGAACTTGGGTGCCTTGGATATACATCAGAAATAGAACAAAACCAAAAATGTTGTGCACATGTGCCTATATTGGGAAAAAACATCTACCTCTTTTGATGATTTAAAGGAAAAATAAGAATCTTTACCTATAATAAATTCATAAATACTTCTTATGCTAAATTTCTGGTGTAACGTGGTGATGTCTTAATGTAGACTGAGTATACTCAAGAAGATAAATGTTACTGTCCTGTAAGACTTGTATATAGCATTCTCCTGCATATTTTAGTTTGACAGAAAGGGAAGAAAAAAAGATATGACTTGCTCAACATTAGCTGACAGTTTATCACTTTAGATGGGTTAGAACTTTAGAAACATCTGGATTAAATGTGCATCTAGTAGCGCTGTCTATACTTCTCTGAGGGATTGCTTTTGTAAAGAAGGAAAGCACCTAGGTTCTAAAGTTAAAATAACTAAAGACAGTCCAGTATTATGTTCTTTAAGTTATGTAGGAAGTACGTGTTACCTGTCAAAACATGTTGTATTTCAAAGTCTTGTTTTTAAAATTACCTACTATTTTCAAACCCATCACTGAAGACTCATAAATGTTTTTCAGCATGTCAATCCTCATGATGATGTTTAGAAATCTAAGGGATACTTTGTTACTGTTACAATTTTGTGGCCAGAAAGATATTGTAAATCACTTATCCTCAGTACACTGCACTGAAGACTTCTGATCACAGATACTCTTACTCACATGCGCCAAACAGTAAGAAGTCCAGTCCTTGAAAAAGGAAAAATAATCACTACCACATATATTTTATTATATTTAATATTACTTCAAAATTTGGCAACTGTTCCTTCTTCAGTATATGATTTTACACTTATCTAATCATGTTGTCATGCATATAATCTGAAAGCAGGGCACTAACACAAACTTATTTGTCCAACTCACCTAATGCCTCCAAAGGAAGACACATTTGTTCAGAAAATGAAAAGATAAAACATATTCCATAATATGAAATTGTTACGGTCTGTGGCAGATAAGTGAAAGGTCCATGAGTAAATATGGTGAGTATTCTACAGATGTTACAGATGTGGTCAGCAGACTGTCATATTCAGAGTTCCCAGAACAAGCAAAGCAACTGGGGAAAAGGATATTCAAAACAAAGCCATCTGGACAGTATATTTAAGCAAAACAATGTCCCACATTAATGAATGTGCAGCTAAGGGTTCAGCTATTCCTGTCTTTTAGTACAGCTAAGGCTGGGGAGGAGAATACATTACTAATCTCTGCATTATCATTACAAGAATCAGTAGCCAAAAAACAAACAAACGTCAAACAAAAAAAATCCCAAAAAAACACAACCACCAAACCTGTTACGAATAAGGTTCCCTTTCTTCTCCCCACTACACCTAATTTTCAGGATCACCATATGAATCTGATGAATTATATTCTTCTTTACTTGGTTTTTATACGTACTTCCTTTATGACATACCAGTCTAATGAATTACAGGACTGACAACTGCCATCATAAAGAACCATGCCTAAGATGAGAACTAAGTATTTTTGTACTCAATTTCTCAATTTTACAGTAAACCAAAGTTGCCTGGAGTGCTTCAAAGTTCATGATCTTCTATGTCTGATTTTCAGCTACTGAAATTCTGAATCTGACAAGCAAGTAGCTTTTGCATTTTATTCTCCAGAATGGAGTGTTATACAGACATCAGCCCACAAAACTCTTGAACCCCAGAGTTAAACTGTCTCCTGGTGCTCACAGTAGTAACATTAAGGCTTTAACATTACTTGGGCAATTCATTAGTATTTCCATTTTTTATATGGCTACAGGCAGGTGTTGTGGTTTAAGCCCATACAGTTACTCAGCATCACACAACTGTTTATTCACTCCCCTCCTTTCCACCTTCCTTCTGTGCAGGATGGGGAGGAAAATTGAAAGAATGTAAACCCCACAGGGTGAGATAAGAACAGTCTAATAACTAAAGTATAATATAAAAAAATAATAATAATGGTAAGTGAAATAAGAGGAGAGAATATAAAACTAGAAAGGGAAAGGAAAAAAAACAATAAACAAAATTGATGCACAGTACAACTGCTCACCACCTGCCGACCAATACCCAGCCAGACCCAAGCAGTGATCTGCTCTTCCAGCTAATTCCCCCCAGGCATGATGTGGTATGGAATACCCCTTTGGCTAGGTTGGGTCAGATGTCCTGTCTCTGCTTCCTCCGGGCTTCCTGTGCCCCTCCTCACCGGCAGAGTGTAAGAAACTGAAAGGTCCTTGACCGGAATGAGTGCTACTTAGCAACAACTTAAACATCAGTGTGTTATCAGCATTGCTCTCAGATTAAAGTCAAAACACAGCACTTTGCCAATTACTAGGAAGGAGAAAAAATAATGTTACAGACGAATCCAGGACACCATGGAAAGTACAGTTAAACACAATCCATTAAAACACGTAACAAGCATAGGAAGTTGAATTTAACACAACAGCAGTTTGCTACTCCTCTGCCAAAACAAAGCCTCAAAGGATACCCAGTATCAAAAATCTGTGTAAGAGGTGAAGGGTAACAAGCAAAATCACTCAGAACCACTAATCTTCAGTGAAGATCCTTTACTGGTCAAGACTTATGGCAGCTGATGACAGCAGTAGGTACTGTACTACAGATTGAAGATGAAATATCCTGGGTCCGAAGGCCATGCCAAATTCCAAAAGTACTTTTGAGCAATTCCTAGCCCTTGTGACTCAGTTTTCGAACTGTCAGCTGAGTGGGAGGTGTGAACTGAGGAAATGTTTTTGTGAATTTCCTCATTTAGCCGTTTTTCCGTAGCATACATTAGCAGAGCCCAGAGGGGAGGAAAAAAAAATAAATTAAAAAAAAACCAACAAACCACCACTCTGCAGATTGTTCACTGTTTTCTGAGTGAATGAATCAGCTTTTCAGCTAGGCCAATGCTTACACCTCCCAGAAATGCTGAAGGCTGCAATTCTTACTCTTCAACACAAAGAACCAAAGCCCAAGGACAATTCTCTTTTTGCGATCATATTTTTGCAGGTTCCTCACCCTATAGATATCCACATTGAAATCTATTAAACATCATGCTATTACTGAAAGGAAAAAAACTGCTTGGAAGCTTTAATGCACAGAAGAAACATGTATGCATACATCAATATATCAATTATGTTCAGAACATTGAGACTTAGCATGGCTTGAACTTCATAAAAACTTAAGCAGACTGCAGTAGGTAGGAAGCCCAAAGCAAGAAGGTGAAGATGTCTCTATCGCTTAGGCCAGGAGCTGGCACCCTGATCTCTGGTGTCCTATTTATAGCTCTGCTACTGCCCAATTCTGCGACTTCAGAGTATAGTACAAAATGTAACAAACACTGTAGGGCCCAATCTGCTCGGTAAGTTTTGGCCTGCCTTTATGAATTCACAACAGAACAAGAAACACGCATCTGTCTTTGAAACACTTGCTTGAAAGGGGACAAACCTTCAGCGCTCCCTGTCTGAGAGAACAAAATGTCAGAATTCAAGTCACTGCTACAGGCTCAGCGTGGTGAGGCCATAGATAGAAACAATGTGTCTGCTCAAATCTGACTGTACCAAAGAAGATTACATAAGGGGAAGTATGAAGAAACTTTGGAAACAACAAAACATTACTTACAATAGCAGGGAAATAGTAATCAAAACCAGATCTGGCATTACCAGAAGTCACCCCACCAGCATCATTCCTCTGCCTAGGAGATACAGAGCAGCCTCCCCATCAGATCCCATCAGAAGCCAGCAATCTAAGCTGTGGGGCAACAGTGTGGGGTACAACAGGTAGGCATCCTGCACATGTATGATCCTGCAGGGTGCCCAAGGATGTATATTAGTGGATACATAAAGTAAGAACATTCACATTTCCCACTAGAGGAGTGTGTGACAGGTCCAGCACATGCCCAGAAAAGATGTGTTCTCATAACCCTTTTTTTTAGTAATGAGGGAACGTATACCCTTGCGGGGACTAGGGCTAGTTATAAAAGAGCATTTAGAAATACGCTGTTGCATATCAATATTGTCTAGGTGTCTACTATCACGGTTTATCAACTGCATTGCTGCTATTGTTCCTTGATGTGCAATTTATTGATTGCCAGTTAATTAGGTCATTAATATGCCAGTAAACCACTCTGATTCTTCTTTGATTTAATCTGTGCTAACTGTGCAGTTTGTCCCTGTAATCAGAATTCAAGTGCCACTGCAGGAGGAAACCTAAAAATCACTATTGCCTAGATAATTACGTGGATGACCCCAAATAAAAAATTCCTTGGTGGGCCACAACATGCATGGAGAGCTCTGCAGCAAAAGGTAGATCCAGGCTACCATTGTATTGCTTTATGTTATTACGCATGCAAACTATTTAAAGGCTTTTGTATTTCCGTGCTCTATTCATAGAGTACTTTGCAATGGTTGGGAGAGTGCTCATACCCTAATAAATGAAAACTAAACTTTGTTGCAGTCAACGTTGGGAAAAGTGCTTTTTAAGTAGAATGTATCACCAAGAATCTTTCGGATCTCTTCAGTCTGAGACAGCTTGCTTTGCACAGCAACAGCCATTATGCGCACAGTCTGCAGAAATGTATTCCAAAAGATCCGTAAGCCTATTACAACTGATTTTAAAGAATTAAATTAGCAGGAAGCTTAAAAATGTAGAATAAACTCCAAATACACTTTAAGTGTAATCCTTTCCAATGGGTCGAATTACTTCTCTTTTCCATGTCTACCATTATGAGAGTAGTTTTCAGTTAATCTGGTTTGCTAATTGGCAATCTCTCCACAAAATGTGGACAAAGCAAACCAAAAATAACAGATAGTAGAATACACAGCACTGGTTTCTCAAGGGACACATATACATGTTGATGCATGACTGCAACATGAATAATTCAGAATCTTCCTATCAGAAAACGTTTTTGAGATAACTAAGGTATAAACCCCCTTGCATTCATTAAGAAAGATTAATAGCAACAACAGCAAATTTTGGTATTTCTTACTGTCATTAGACTTAATGGTTAGAACGTGAGTTTTATACAGGTGAAGGACAATTACCTCCTGTCCATGTTCTCCATCTTGTGAATAAATCATTCAACAACTTTTCGCTAAAATGCATTTTAATGATATTGTATGCTCGGGTATGTCACATTAAAAAGTGTACCCTTTAAAATACTGTTAAACAGCTTTCTATTTGAAAGCTAAAAGGAAGCTTCAAATAAGCAGCATTAAATCTGTCAACCATGTGCCATTTTGTGTCATACCAATGATGAATCTGAGCAAATGAGGTATATACTACACAGTTCTCATCCTGATGCAGAAAAAAATTCTTAGCAGAAGGGAGGAAAGGCAGTGGGTCCTACAATAGCCATCTACTCTTCTACTAGGGAAAAACATTCAAGTTCTCTGCCCTTTGGAGACAGTAGTAGATGGTGCACGTTATTAAGTCCTACAATGAATTTTAATTACAGCAGAAAACTCACAGTTATTGCAAGGATGCTGAAATTAGGATTGGAAGGGAAGCAAGAAAGAGAAAATTTTCTAGGCTACTATTTTTGTGGTGTCCTAAGTATTGTTAATCATGTTGCATGCAGTTCAAGTAGGCACCTGCAAAGCCCTACAAAATTCTCTATTCTATTCTATTCTGTCACTTCATTGTTAGCAAAGGGTAATACCTGGTTATTGGTTAGCTTTAAATATTTTTAAAAGAAGAAAAAAAGTGTGAATGATCCAAAGAGCAGCCTCTTCCAAGAAAAGCAGTCAAAGCACCTAACCATAAATTAAATATCCCATAACCTTTTATAAGTGATCCTCTAATATAAAATAAGGTTAAATGAGCCTCACTAAAATGATTCTATTGACGTATTTGTGTTTTGTATTTGTGGCTTTTGTGTTCTCTGCAGAGCCCATTACCAATAATGGTAATAGGGCAAATAAATATACATGCATTAGCCAGTACTGTCCCATTAGCAAAAATATAAAGCCCAGCTACCAAAAAATGTCTGATGATTGTGATTCTTAAACAGCGTAACGACAATCTAAGGGCTGCTTATGCAACTCTATTGGACTTTTAAGGATTTAAATGCATTAGAAGGGTAAATATTAAAAGTACTCCGGTTCTTCATGCCAGATTGATTGATATCAAACGTCTAAATCCATAGGCTAAGTTTAAATTTGTAACTACTCCAGAAATTGTGCACACACTGATCAACAACTTACATAAGTTTCTTTCTTCAAAGCAAAACGTTATTCTGTAAAAGACAAGAAGTTTAAATATTCTCACTTACGAATTTCTGGGGTTTGCTCCACTGGTCTGCAGAACCAGTGTTGTCCTAACAGGCCCTTGTAATTAAACTACAGTCAGAGATTGTAACTAAACTACACAAAATGAGTCAAACACCTATTTCTGAGTATGAATACAGATACCTGCACATGTCAAAGAGTTGAAATGCATTTGCTCATAAACCTAAATAAAACATATCATCAACTCAAAAGATCCACTGAGAAAGTTTCTTTTCCCAATGAAGCTTCAGACCTTTGCAGGTAAAGTGATTGGTCCAGCTGCTGTGGCTTACAGCAGCCACCAAGCTGAGAGAAGGGCCACTGATTAAATAAGAAGAGTGAAAGGTGAACGTCCAAAGGGACAAAATAAGCAGGAAACCAGAGAATTGCTACAAGGCAACTGAGCCATAAGGAAGCACCACTTTCATTGCCATTTGCTGTCTCATTGCTCTCTTTAGTACTTTTGGTAGAGGTCTGCACAAAGTAAGCTCACAGGCCAAGTATATGTTGCAGCTAGCAGTAAGACTATACTGTACTATGTTATAAATGATATTTCAAGAGCACTGAATAATTTATATGAAGTATAACTTGCACTTCCAAATGCTAAGACATCAGAAGGCACTATTCCAGGATAGGAAATAATCACTGCATAACTTGGAAGGAACTGCTCCCCTTAGGCAAAATATTAGCTACCAAAAATATAAGTGAGATTTTTAAGCTCCTCCAAATATTTTCGACTTTCAAAATCAGACTAGAAAAGCTCATGTTAAGAAGTCACCAGTGCAGCTAAGCACACAGTCCAGTCATTCCCTTCAGGTACAAATATTTAATTGGATTTAAAAGACTATACATCTGATAATAAAAAATCAGTATTGGGAAACAAATGTATGAAAAACTTGGCTACCCTAAAATTTTCCAGTAAAAATACTGCACCTAGGAGACAAAACAGAATTCTTTACACAAAGAAACACTGCAGTAGAGGAAACAGGGTCTATTCATGGATACACAGATTTTACTAAGTATCCAGCCAGTATCAAGATTATAAAATATTCTTCAATGTGGAGGATTTTCAGCCCTTGCAAATTAGATCCTCCAAGTCTGGTATTTCTGCAGGAAAGATGTTTCACACACTTTATGTGGTATGAAACTCCACAGTAAGCTTTTGATTTAGTTAAAAAAAAAAAAAAATCAACCAACCAAACAACCAAACAAACAAACAAAAAAAAACAAACAAAAAAAAAAACCCACAACATTTCCTCTCTAATGCAATGAGATATTTTAAAGAACAGATTTTTTAAATTATGTTTTCTAGCAGAAAGTTCCAAGTCAGACTTCTGAACCACTGATGATAGCACAGCAGTTTTAACTTTCTCTGTAATCTTCTCTTGGAAGTTTATGTCACTTTGGAAATTTCTACACAATTGCTTTCCATTGTCCTTCTTATTCTAGATCCGTGAATAACTTACACAATTTCAGGACTCAAGAAATTACACAGTAACCCCAAAGAAGCCTCTATTTCTACAAAAGCTCTTCATTTCCAATACTGACTTTACTAACCCTTTTCACATAAATGGTTCATTGCATAATTATCATTTAATTATCAGATTAAATAGATCAGACACCTCAAAGGCACTTCCTTTGATAGTCTCGCTGGTTTAATATCAATGCATCCTACCCAGCTGACATGTGACGTGAGAAAGCTGATGGTGTAGAACTCCACAGTGGTAGCTTTAATCTATTCATTTATACAGCACACAGCTTGTTAAAATAGCTTGGTGTTTTGAGTTGGTATAAATTTAACTCATGGTGTAATTTTTAAAATTACAATTTCCCCCAGTAAATTGCTTCAAAACAGAGCTGTAGATTTATAAGATTCCTTCTGCTGAACTCTTGTGCTACAAGATAAATATTTCATTGGAAATAATTTTATTATTTCTTCCTCTTTTCAAAAATCAATGCACATTTAGAACTACTTTCAATGAACTGAATTATATTTATTATTGGAAGTATCCATGAGGGCTATTATCATCCTCTGCTTTCTTTCCAATAATTATAGTGTTGTTACGCATGGAAAGTCAACACATGCCCAAATCAAAGTGCAAGTCAGATGCTGACTGTACATATATATTTGTTAGTAACTCATTAATATACTTCTCAGATACACAATAAGCTTTTCAGTTTTGATTCTACTGAAATGTGCTTCAACTAACATTTTGTGTTTCCCCAATATATTTGCTGTAAAAACATACCTCACAAAAAAACCAAACCAAACAAACTTTTCATTAACATTCACAGGCTCCCTACTCAAATTTTGAATGCTTACTGAGCAGCGACTCAAACTTCAAAACTTTATAAAGTTCAAAACCTGACTTCATAAATTTCAAAAACTTCCTGTTAATACAGGACATTCCATGACAAAGACAATGTTAAACTTCACTGTTTTGAAAGAGTGAGTTACTAATCCCCAGCATGTAATAGGTCAGATTTTGAAAACAACAAACTTAATGGAATACCAGTGTTCTACCTTCGGAATTAATAAACATAAATATGATTTTGAAAATACTACAGAAAAAAATTCCCTTAAAATGAAGAAAGTATGGAAAAAAGCTGCAAGATTTCTATAGCAACTCTTTTTTAAACAGCTTAAGAAAAATATCATGTAATGCAAAACTATCCACTGGGAGAACATCCAAAGAGATTATCTGAGATAGTAAGAGTCCAAATTAGACTTCTGAAATCAGTATTCAAATGATTCTTCTTCAATATACCCATCCCAGTGGCATGATACAGTAAATACAATCCGATTCACACACTGCAACATAATATGGATCCAGGAGCTGAATCTGTAGCTTTGAGACATGATCAAGAAGACAGCAGAATTAGGTCCAGGGAAACTACAAAAACAAAGGGGACCTGCTGAAAAGGCTATTGAAACCACATGGCAAGATTATCAATGCTAATCTTCATTGAAGCCAGGTAACAGCATGAGAACAGGTCCTTACCCCTGAAGTCAATGATAACTTTATATATAACCTAGACAGAAGACCTAACAAAGATAAAGTTCAATAAAAAAAAATATAGTGTTCAGTGATCAGAATGGTTTAAAATGTGCTATTTAAGTACTTGCACAAACCATAGTCTGAAAGCCAAAAATAATGGGCACTTGGGGAAAAAAAGAAAACAACAAAAAAACAAAAAAAAAACAGAACAGGAATATAGGGAATACAGGGCAGGGAGTGGAAGAAAAAGAACTGCATATTGCCTTTCAAGTTTTATAACTTCTAAAGTAGTATCTTAAATTATTAAGCATGTCATTTAATCCTAGTGGAATTTTTATTCTAAGGCTATTTCTTCAGAAAAGAAAGAAAGATTTTTCCCTATTTTTCAGAAGATTTATACCCATGGAAAAAATAAATAAACAGAGAATAATGATCAGAGGGGACAAATTATCCACTGATTCGTATCCAAACAGCACACAACACCCATCAGACCTGACCGAATTTAAATTCATCTTCCTTCGAAAATAAGTAGCACCACAACAGAAAACTAGAATTTGGACTACATCTGTTTTCTCATTCTCTCCACTGGGGAGAGAAGAGCAGAAGCACACTACTTGTTTACTCTTCTAGAGGCTGAAGTACAGGCAAATACAATTCCCATCTTTCTTAAGACTCTCTCAAAAAAATCTCTTGCTCAAACAACTGCACTTAGGATAACACTCTTTTCCAGAATAAGATTGCTTCTCCTTCTCCAACCTTTCCTTTCAATTTTAAACCTTAATTACAGAGCAATTGCTTTCTCAAGTACTTTTTGAAAACCTAATTTAATTTTTCAAGATGACAAGCTATTTAGTTGTTAGGGACGAAAACCCACCCAAATATATGTCAACTGCTTTGAAGTCCATTATTTACAAGGCTGACCTAACTTCAGATAAAGGCAATAAACTGTGTGAACTACATCAGCAAAACAGAATTGTACCATGAAATATCAGAAATACAACAACATTACTGGTACAGTGAGCACAGAAGAGAGGAGGTTGTTTAATATTCTTCATCTGCTAGATAAATCATCTATATTTCCATTAAAAAAGAAAATGTTAAGAAACTCTTCCGATTTGAAAAGGGGTTTCATCTGATAGATGAAAGTGGAAATGCATAAAGAATTTGAGTCTTCAGGTTCTGTTGCTTTCACAGTATCCCTTAAAGCTAAATTCTGCCTTTCTATAATCCAAGTAAATCAGGGGAGAAAGAAAAGAAATTGTCAATTAATTTTGGACTCACAAACTTAACAGCTGTTCAACGCAGCTACCCCCTGCTATTTTTACTAACATCAAAATTCAGCATGTGTTACATGCAGCATTATGAATCACTAGGTTATTTTCTAAACCAGCCCAGATTTAATCATCGTTTCACAAAACAGAAAAGTAACATGATGTTCTAGATCCTTCACCAATATCTGTGGAAGTGGGCATGGCACTAGAGGCAGACACAATATACGAGCTTTGAAGTGTGATTCAAGATCATAGTCTGTAAGAAATAAAATACAGAGTACAGTTGCCACTGTCAACAAGAAGGTGAAAGAAAAATTGAGAAGATTAATAACTGCAAGTATGGAACAGTGAACTGGAAAAGAATCTAACTCACTCTTTTATATATTTTATTCTTTGTGCTCTGTGAATTTTCAAAATCTTCCCAGCTATTGATGTCACCCTATGTCAAAGGATTTTCACTGATTGCAGTGACGAGAATGAATACCAAGTGTCTTCCAAGCAGAACTCCATCAACATCTGCTGACCCAGGATGTTGACCATCCTTATCTTATTTTTTTCAGTATCACAAGACACATACGATAGCACATGAATGTAAAAATCAATTCTAACTAAAGTTACACAAGTGAAATAAAGGCAAATACATTACTGTGAATAGAAGAGCTATGCATCATCATTAAGAGAATACATTTCATTAATTTTCCGGCATCTCACCTAACCTTCCAGTGAAATCATTGTACACACATACAAGAAGTTATAATGTAGAAAACAGATTGTAAATGTTTAGGTCTAAAACATATTCTTGCACCATGTAACAACTAATACTTTTTGCAGTTCCAGCTCACTGTAAACATGAAGCCTAAGACACCAGAATAGAAAAGCACACCATTTGCATTCTCTCTTAATTGGACCCCTGAGATGGACACATTCAAACTGAAGATAAAGCTGCTGCTTTTTGGAATAAAACAGTTGTGTAAGAGAAACTGCCTGTAAAGAAGTTGCCTGTGTGTCATAGTAGCAATATCACTTCTCAAACTACAGTTAATTGTAAATGTATAATTTGAATGACAGTTAAATAGATTCATTACAAGCAAAGGTCAGGTCCTACTTTTGATGAATAAAGTATTTATGTTTCCATTAGAAGTTCTAAAAAGAAAAAAAAAAAAGAACACAGCTGAGCAGGAGCATCAGCAAATGCAGTTCTTTACCTTCAAAAGTGCCTTTTCTCTGCAGATCTCTGTTTCAAAAACTGATAATCTGGGACACTCTCCTTCTGAATTAAATCAGTTTCATACCATCATCTGCCATAAGCAACTTTGCTCACTGTGCCAAGCAGCAAGGGAATTGACTGTAGTGCACAGGAGTGCAAGCTTCAATTTATAACCCTTGTCCCCTAGCTGCCCCAACTCTCCTGAGAGCTTACTTCATCTGAAACTGAGAACATTTTCTTAGAAACACTACATCCACACAAAGTAACTCCTTATTACATAGTACTTAGCAAGACACCACAGTTTGTTGTCTTGCTTTAAACCACAGTATCTGCAAGCTTATGTTTATACATTCATATTAGATTTCCAAACCAATTTACTTAGTCATGCAGCTTTCTTGCAACACAAATGTGCAATCTGTTTTCCTGTGCGTCCTCTACTATGTAGGGCAGGATGACTGAATATTACCTCCCTGTTTATAAAGTGGTGTGCTACCAAATTTGATGTTTTTTACTATGGACGATACATTTCCACCTGTGTTTAGCACTGACATTACTGTATTTCATCCCTCCTTTCCAACTGAAAGTATATCTGCTTTCTTTATTAATGTGGAAGACATGGAAATCCTCAGGTTTTCTAATGTCTTAAGACTGTCATTAGAGAAAGGCTGATTATACTCACCTCTGTGCAATATCACAGTAAAACCAAGACTACACAAAGGGCAAACAAACACCAAAAAAAAAAACAAAACCAAAACAAAACCTCAAGTTAAAAGCACTGAAGTCATCTGCCATATAAAAAGCAGGAAAGCCTTCGGCTCTTCCTCATGCCTTTGTTTACAGCTCTGTAAACAAAGTTTGTTTCGAAGACTTGACAACTGCTATTTGCGACACACAGAACACCGAAACCTTCTCACAACTGACCTATAGACCCAGAGGTTTCACTGTTAGCACATAAGCTTCCATCCCTAAAATCTCCTGTGTGTCTTCTCTAACTCCCACTCACATCCTCCAATGGTGACTATGCCATATGATACTGCAATAGCTGTAAAGATTAAGCAAGACAACAGTTCTTTTGTAGCTCTTCCTCAAATCATTTACCTCTCCATGCCAAGCATTGAAATAACAAGCATAACAGGCTCAAAAAAGAATACACCAGAACAGAAACATGTACCATGTACACTCAATAAGGGATACAAATTTGCTCACAAGAAACTGATGTCATTAGAAATTAAGACAGTGCTTATCACTAAACAAAACTAACACAGTATTGTTTTGTTTAAATCAATGCCATAGTTAGCAAACATTTTTCCTGCACTATGGAAGTTTGTATGCTATTTTTGCTTACTTTTTGCAAGCTCAAACTTTAGCAAGGTTTTTTCTGCTCACCATAAAACTGCATTGCAGCAGGAAGAGTGTGCAGAAAATGCATGCAGTACACAGCAAGAGCAACAAATTACCAACTTCACTAAACTCCAGTGGGCCTAACAGGCACAGTAAAGCAGTACTAATTTCACAGTGAACTCAAAGCACACCAGGAGAAGATATAAAGTGAAACTTTATATTCAGAAAGTTGTTTATCATGGTTCTAAGACAACCTTGCAAGACTGACTTCTCCATGCTAAAATAGGAGGATACAAACTTTCAGCTACTTAAGAAAACTGTCAGGGACACCATTCTGGCTGACATTATCAATGTTCACATTAGTAGACTTCGTTAGCCTTCATAAATGGATTCTTGCTTAGTTTTTCAGCGACGAAGATTAGGGAGACATCCTCTAACACCACGGCAATCTTTAGGGACATACATGCTGCAGCTAATCTGACTCATTAGACTTCCATTTCACTTGCATGTGTCACACCCTGAAAAATATTCACAGCTCAGTTGTAAATTATCAACAGATTTTTACAGAGTAGCAAATGCTGTGATCAATGTCTATATATATTCTGTGAAAGACATAACTTACCTAGGGTTTTTTTAACTTTACTTAGTTTCCCCTAGTTTTGACCTGAGCCAGCCAAACCCCAAATGCCTGTTCTTCTCCTGGAGAGAAAAAATAAAGTTAAAAAGAAAAGAATAATGGAGAAAACATAAAACATTTGGTAACCTCATGGAATCCAACTGCACTTTTGATGCAGCTTTAAACCTTACTTTTGCACTGTAGACTGCTGAGCTTTGTTACAAAAACCTGTTTTCAAAACCTCAGGCTCAGTGTTTCACAAAAAAGAGCAAAAGTATGTGCAACAAACCTAGAATAGCCCTGCAAAAATAACATCAGACTTGTGCTGATATGAAAATTTGCACTGAACATCAGGTCAAACATACAGCTAAAAAATAGGTTCCTTTTTAAAAGCCTCCCTAATGTGTTCCTGACAACTGTCAATGGCTAAAACCATCTTACTTGCTGCTCAAAGACACTTTAAAATTCTTTAAACTTCGATTTTCCATAAGGATCTTTCTTGATCTCAAAAACTTCATGCGCTTAGCATTTGAGGCAGATTATTTCCTAGCACTCTGTCTTTTTTATTTCTCAGTGGTACTCATTTGACAGCAGTTTTAAGTTGTAAAAGTTCTTTCCAACATCTACCTGACCAATGAAAATGGTTACTCAAAAAAACTATAATACAAGTTTCCCAGCACTGAAAAACAAATGCTGATAGTATTTACTCTAACCATCTACGAATGGAGGGGGAATAAAAAAATAAAAAAAGATCCAAGTCCATAGATACTTCATGAGCCTTGAGAGGCACAATACAAGTTGAAGCTATTTCACCAACAGCCATGGCCACACACAGCTGCACAATCCTGTCCTCCTGTTTAGCAGGACCTTTACTCTCTTCAGCAGCAGTAGGCTAACTGCATCACCAAAGTACAAAAAAGAATAACACCACGTTCCTCAAAACCCTCTAATCCAAAACACCTCACCCAACTCCAAAGTTACTACTGCCTAGACAACAAGTCAATACATGTAAACACATTCAATCACAAGCATTAAAACCACAATGACATAGACATTACCCAACAGATCAGTAGGTCTAGTGCCAAGACGTAGCAGCCTCCAATACCCGACCTGAACTGTACATGGGAAAATTCAGAGCATGTTGTCACTACAGAAGATTTAGTATACACATAAATATGACAATTACTATATAGCAAAACACTCCATTTGGGGGAGGGCAGAAAATTGAGTTATTTTTTCAGGTATCAAAATCTGATGTGTACAGATGGAGAATAAGCTTACAGCAGTAAATTAATTTTCCCAAGGCTACAGAGAAAGCTTGGCCTATGCCTAGAGTTAGAATAGTCCCTGTAGCAAATTCTTGGTCTGGCCTCTGTGAACCTACCAGGATCTGAGTTAGCATTAATTCACCTTTTTTCTTTAGCATTTGAAGACATTTGTGAAAGTTTAAACAGGCTGCTTTAAGCTAACAGCTCACAAAAATGAGAGACAAAACAAGAATTACTATAGAAAAACAAGACAAACAAACAAGAAAAAAAAAAAAACACTCAGGAAAATGTTGAAAAGGAAATTTAAGCCTGAAAACACTTCACCTAGTGTAAGTTCACTCTATCATTTGCCATAAGCTTTAGGACCAGTTGTTGATCTGTTTCAAATTGAAATAAAATCACAGAAGTCTACAAATCTATGTACTTCAACTGAAGATCTGTCTCTATAAATTATTTCAAGTGAATTTAGAAGATTTCAAGCCTAAAGATCCATAAGCCATTAAACATTAATTGCAATGCTGTCCCTTAAATCCAAGTTTTGTTTAATCCACCAGATGCTTCTCAGCAGGGAAATGCACACACAATAATGCAATGAGTATCTCTTAGTGGGTGTGTAATAGGAAATCTCCATTCAAGTAGGGTTTGCTCAAGTGTTCATCAGAAATCAAAATAACAAAATCAGATCATTTTGCTGCTCACATCTCAATGTCAGATTTTGTTGTTGTTGTTGTTTTGGTTTGCATTGAGTTTTTTGTTTGTTTTGGGGTTTGTTTGATTTTGTTGGGTTGTTTTGGGTTTGGTTTTTTTTTTAACACATGCACAAGCAGTAACTACAGGTTTCCCCACAATCAGAACTCATATGGTAAAAGGCACATAGCTATGAATTTTACCTTCTTAACTAACAATCTGTACAAATTAATTTGCTGACCTATTTTCTCATGACTAGAGAGAGAACTGTTAAGCAATCTCTCATTTTCTCTTTGCAGCTAATTACACACAGAAATACCAAGTCACGCTAAATAAAAAGGAGACAGAGTTTATTATTGGTTTCTAATGTGCCACAAAGACAAGCAAATGAATTGTCTCTTTTGGGTACTATTAGTTCCACATAGTTAGACATTATAGTCTGATATACATTAGCTGAAGCAGCAAGTGAGAGAATAGTGATGCCTATCAAGTCAGGAGATAGACAATAATCCCTCAGGCATACATATAGTCTTCATTCACTCTTTTACAAAACAAGCTAAGACTGATGACTCTCATCTGCCTTTCTGTATCCCTAGCATCACAAACACACATACAAACTGATCAACATAAAAAAAGATAGCTTGGGCTGTCTTACATTTTCTTGCACTGTTTAGCAGTGTTCTCGTAAGTCCTTAGCCATGTAGTTAGGAAGCGATCTTCCACCACTGCAATCACGATCAATTTCACCACTAGCTTCCAGGTCTGATGCTGCTTACTTGGCTCTGCTCTGTGTTTTCCATAGGAACTGCGGGAAATGTTTTTCCAGGATCAACTCAACTCACACTAAATGTGAATTTAACTGTTCCAAATATCAAAAACCTGTTGTTAAATATGTGAAGTCATCTGTAGCTTTGAAGGAGTGTTCTTACCGTGGAAGGATCACAAATCATTCTTTTCATTGAGGCAAAGTAAGTTAGGTGGTTTCCACAAAATACTATTTCTAAGGAACTCCTTTCTAATTTGGACTTTGGCATTTCAAGTACACCTTAACCTGTCTATCAGTTGTCTATCAGGCCTACCAGAATGGAAATGTATGCAGATACTTTTCTTTCCCCCAGCTCTACATCCTAGCTGACACTGCAGGGTGCACTTCCATTCTATTAAATCTCCCACTGAACGATAATAAATCTTTCTTCTAAAATTTTAGATTTTTCTTTTCAGAGCCTGTCACTCTTTGGCCATTGAAATTTTTCATTAAAAAACATGATCTGAAGACAATGCATTTAGTGGTGCATCTTCTTCACCTTGACACATTAAAGATACATTATACTTAATGGTTCCTCAATGCAAAATCTTTACTAAGAGAAGATAAATAGTTTTCATATCTGATGAGAAATCTTCATTTAGGATTCAGCTGAGGAGTCTGTTCTGCAGTAGATCTTGCTCATGTTCTCAGCATCACATCTAGCATGAAAATGGACCAGAGATCTCTCAAGAAAGCAGAGTTTGCAGTGCAAGTCTGCAGCAGTTCCTGAAAGGCAGATGCCTCTTGTCTAACTATTTTTATAGTATTTGTCAGACTACCCCCCCCCTTCCTCTGCAATTTCTCTGTCTAGCAAAACTACCAGCTGGTTATTTCTGGTCACTCTTCTTTGAGTAAGCACTGACTAATCTCATTCTTCTAGCACTGAAGCTAAACTTATTTGTCCCTTTTTCTGCACAACCAGAGAAAAAAAGAATGGTAATGGGTCCTGCATGAAAGTCAGAAGAGATACTGTGAAGCTTGTAATGGCTTTACTGGAGAAAGCTGTTTTGCAAATTAAGGTTAACGTCTATTAGAAGTTACCTCAGATTCCCCAATCTCCAGACTTTTCATTTCAATCTTTACCAAAGACTTAAACTTACCCTTATTTGAACAAAATTAATTTGACCAGATTGTACTACCCTCTTAATATAATGCATCAGATTTTACTTATCTTTCAACCTGAAAGACTTGAACAACTGACACTACAGTTGTTTGACAGGGTATCAAAATCTATGAAGGCAAGCATAGCTGTTTAACACAGCATTATGAGGTTCTAGTACAGTTTATCACCTACAATGATAAATGTTAATTTTTTCAAATGTAGTATAAATTTATCCAACTGTATTTTTCACAAATTCAGTATTAAGCTACCTTGTCTCAAAAAGTGTCACAGCATGAAAGAAAAAGGAGTTTTTTTCACATGTGGTATTTTCAGTAACAAAACTATCCTTCAGTTAATACTGGGTTATTAAACTCAGAAGTGGCAGTGCCACCCATTCAAACAACATTACCCTTAGTTATAACAGATTTCCTCCACTGTCACTCTGTACATACCCACAGCCTCTCAGATGGTCTCATTTCTCACCTAGCACTACCATTTCTACACCAGAGTTGGCAACAAGGAAGCACATGTGTCAGCCAACCAACAGTATGTTCGACCACTGGGAGCTATATAGCTCTGTGAAGAAGCAGGTATTATTTATGTGATTATTTTACTGTTACTAAGTCTCCTACAGTGCAGGCATACCAATAAAAGATGAGTCACCCACAAATAATAAATTATGTACTGAAATAATATTAAAATCTAACAAGCTTTGACTTTCAGTGAAACGCTGAAAAATCACAGAAAATAAATGCCAAGAAGTAAACACCAATCACTATCAACCTCCTCAGTAAAGCAAAAGTCATAAATGTTATTAAAACAAACTTAAATCAGGTACAAGTTTACATTTTGTTGCTTACATTTCATTATGTACTAAGCTAAAGCATGTGAATGCTTTAAAAATTCTAGCAGAAGAAAATCTAAAAAAAGTAAAACTGTTTCAATTTTCAACACTTTCACTGCTGCCCAAGAAGTTTATTTTAATTCAGTAGTGCTTTGCAACCTTATAAACTTCATACAATAAAGTGATACTGTACAATTAATACTAAACATCCATTTTCTTCCATTAATCTTGATTTTTGGCTCCAGATACAAAGAATTACAAGTAAATCTTTACTGATAAGCAAAGAAACACATTTTTAAACTGGGAGAGCAGAGAAAATATCTCATAAACTATGAAAATCAAATTCTACCAGTATACCAGGCATTCATAAAGAAATCTGTTAACACATTCATGCCTTTGCACAAGAAGTAAGCCTGCAACTGCTGAGGTACTATTTTGAAAACACATTTGACTTTGAAGCCTGCAGTGATGTTCCTTCAAAGGGCAGAGGTGCAAACTCTTACCTATGTAATACACCAAAAAAAGTAAGAGCAGCAATTGAGACTTGTACTAGAGGATCATTTAAATTCAATTTCATATGAAAAAGCTACACACATTTTTATGGACAACAGTTAATACCGATCACATGCAATAAACCTAATTATTACTTAATTTCCTAACTATTTCCAGCTATTTTTAGCCAACATACACATTTTTCATTCACCACAGGCTAGGGATGACTGTAGGGAACATCATTACCACACCGCCCACTTATCACCAAGTTCTGTGCCTAAAATTCTCCCCATTAGGTGTTCAGTTCTTCTTTTTCCATATGTAAATTTCATCCTCTACCCATTCTATCTCTAATAGTACAGTATAATTCTCTCAGGGATATGAGTAGGACCACAACACCCGCCCAATTACTTCGCACTGCCTAGTTATTTACCTTTCTTGTTTGTTTATCATACTTTGCCACACAACCATATTCTCATAGTTGGAACCTCTGAATCACCAAACACAAAGTTGCCTTTAATGGAATCCTAGCAGAGATCTGATGGTAAAACTGAAGACCAAATTTTGAGTGTCTAAAATCTCCTGCTATAAAATAAATATGTGTGTATAGTATAAATTACATAATATAATATAAAGGTTAAATCACTTAAAAGATGTTACTGTTCTTACTGGTCTAGATATCACACGGGCTCATTTCAGACTTCTGCACAACAAAAACCACAATCTCAGAAACGAAAAATAAAATAAAGAACTGAGATTATGCTTTTTACACTAAATAGCCTAGACTTAACATTCTTGTGTGTTCCCTGTTCTTCAAGAAATGATGTTATAGCGCTAGTTTTACATCAACAGCAGCATTATGTTTTTATTTCAAAATTCTTTAGAATGATCTTCTCTCACAGAATAGCACACAGAATAATTAAATCACATTTTTCTAATGCAAAAATACTACAGGTTTGTATGTTTTAAAGGTTAGCATTTAGGCAAACACACCGTTGTTTTAATATACTTCCACCACAGCAACATTTTTTTAAATTGTTTACTGCTCAAATATATAGACAGAGATCATTATGTACCCTGTTCTAGATCTCAGACTTCTATCATCATTTGGCCTGCCAACTAAAAAAGAGATTTCATGATGTGTGAAGCATTGCAGATTTTAGACCTGTACTTCTGTTCAACAGCTATCAGTCTTGAACTTGACATCCATATGCTATTTTCTCCTCTCAAGAAAGTCACTTAAGAGTTTTGTACGCCTAAAAAAAGACACCCCCTTACTGGCCTCTCATTTCGTATTTAGTGAATAGAAATTACGTTTTGCTGTTACTAAGTACAGGCTGACCTAATCAAAAGGCTCTTTTGCACAGGCAGTGGCTTTTTTGTCCTTTAGATCTTACCGTATAATATGGCTAGCATCACACTCTGGTTTTGACTGTAGTGATTCAACTATAAGGAGAACAATAGGGTTGCACAAATGTCACCAGTATCAGAACTCTACCTTGGGAATTTAAGTTCTATATTCCATTAGCACTTCTGTCAGACTACAGCCCTGAAGCATCTGTCTTTTTGTAACTGATGTAATTAAATGCCCTGAGAAATATGCAAAATGAGGGATCTGCGTACTATCACACAGCAGTTTTATTCTGTATTTAGCCTTTACTTGATTTTAAGCATCTGAATGGTACTGTGGTTTGAAATGTAACTTTCTGAATAAATGTGCTCCACTGGAAAAAAAAAAAATCAAAACCACCTCTCTGTCTTCAGGAGCGAGAAATGCAATTCTCTATAGCTCCTGGAAGAGGAAACACAAATACCAGGACTTTTCACAGGGTTGGTGATCTTGGAGAACTCTGGTTAGGTATCCAGCTGAGACACTGTAAACCAGACCCGAGTTCTGAATGACCATCATTTATCTGAAATTCAGTGACCTTTAAAGAATGCTGAATTGGATATCCAAACTAAAGTGCCTCAGAACTACGAACCTCCACCTACGTTTTCTATTAGTATTATTATTCACAGCTGTGCTCAGGGTCTACTAAGAACTGTTCAAACAAAAGGGAAAGTCCACATATATTTAATTTTTCAAGAAAGAATAGGAATGGGTCACTGGAAAAATGACATATTCATCAATAAATTAATATAGTCAGTACCCAAATCAGTTGTCTGAGTAGTATTCCTGAGACAAGGACTGACAGATTAAAACAATACATCTACATCCAAGCATCCACAGGGTAACACCTCCAACTGCTCTGTTTCTCCCATGTAACTCCATTTGCAATGCAAAATGCCTCTCTAATTCCAGTATGTGGAAGCTCCTTTTAATAAATCATTTTTCAGTATATCATTCTGAAATACAAATTATTTTGTATAGAATATCAGTATACTATGTTATCCTTAGGCCAACAGCTAATCCTGTAAAATACTCCCAATTACAGAACTGTATCAACCAAGTTTCCATCTAAAATACTACATAGATTAATAGAATTCACCTTCTCAAAATAACAGTGCCTATCTAGTACACCAGACTAAACACTTACCAGGATAGGACCTCAAATCACACACCTATTGTTGCACTCAAGTTTCAGTTATTTCTATAAAGCTAACCCCTTTAATACATCTGTGATTATCTAAAAGAACTGATCTCTAAAGCAACCATGAGGATGGATTTAACAATCTGCCTGCAATTTCCCCAGCATTTTGCAAATAGCCCAGCATCAACTCTTTAAGTGATGCATTTGCACCCAGTGCTATTCAGGCATGCTCTGACCACACTGGGACAGGCTGTCTGCAAGTCCCACC
>JBCJKH010013809.1:0-32104 GCA_039877255.1 Loriculus beryllinus | reverse complement strand
CATAATAAAACGGAATTTTACAGGAAGTACTTATAAGGGAATCTCAGAGTAATGAGAATACAGCCAGAGTAGCCCAACAATTAACACAGCAGGTCCCCGTTGTTCACTGAAAGGGAACATCAGGGCTGTATTGCTAACACCTTACCATTACAGACAAGAGGGAAAACTGAAACAGGATTCTTTAAATAGCAGGTGTTAGCAAAGAACTGGCAGTGTCAGACACCCCAAAGTGACAACTAGTCATTTATATCAAACATATAGTAAACTCTGGTCACCTGGCATGACTCCCAGTTCATAGATTGGCTAGAGGAAAATGCGAAGAGTACAGCACAAAGGAAAAGAACAGCCAATGTGAGACAATAAACTGAGCAGAACTGCTGAAATTGCATAGGGGAGTAAAGTGGTTCTAGAAGAATCATTGTATTTTCCTCAAAGACTAAAAGGTTCTAATACTTAGCATATCAAAAGCCCTGGCAATATTTTTGTGGCACGCAAGTTAACTGTCAACTGTCCATTAGGAGATTCCACGCAGATTTAATATGTATCTATGTGCTGATTCCTCTTTTATTCTTCATAAATTTTTCTTCTTCAAACCACAAGATATGTTACAAAAACATGTAATTGTTTACTACTAACAGATTATTTCAGCAGTTCAATACCTACGCTCTCCAGTTGAGTATGCAGTCACAGTATATCCAGGCAGGGCCTACCTTATCAGCAGAGGGTTTTGGCAGGGTTTCTAAACACCACCAGAGTGTCACAAATAAGGAAAACAGAAGTCTAACCTTATAAAACTTTTTAAAAGACTCTTTTAAAAGAAACTGGTTTAGTTATCTATGTTATACATAAGCCTTGCCATTTCTCAATATTCCCTGAAATTATATTGTTAATAGGTAACAAAGTTATTTTGTAACACAATATTTACTTTTATATTGCTTCAGTAGCAGACTATTTAATTTTCATGAAGCAGATCAAAACAGAAACTTAAGACATCCAGCTTTCTTGTTAACATTCAAATTCTTTACAGTGTTAGATTCTTCTTTTAAGTGTGTCTTCTCTTTTTTTCCTCTTTTTCAATCAAGTTATTGTACCTGTCTTTATATATAAATTGCTCTGAGCAACATATATTTAGTTTTCAGAGACCATTTGGTCAAATTCTAATAATATCTCCTGGGAGCTGACACCAACTTCCAGCAGCAGGCCATATACTGCAGATTAGAATAATAAAACACATGCTGCTGAGGCTTCAAAAAAAAAAAAAAATTATGTAAGTCTGTCTTTATCAAGCTGAAAAATGAGGTTTTGAAACATCTCAGATGTCTTCTAGACAGAGCTTTCATTTTATTTAAAGACATAAATCCAGTCACTTCTGGGTTTTTTTAATTCTTTTAAACCAAGAATGTGCCATTGCAAAGATTTTGTTTCAGATTCCATTTTTTTTTTTTGTCCTTACAGTAACACAGTGTTACTTAATTGACCAAAATAGAAAGCCTGTATTTTACAAATTTGTATTAAACTCAAATATATCTTTATTTAGACAGTGCAGCATTTTTTCCTGTTTTAAAATAAAAAATATGTAATTTTTCCCATATAAAGGCAGTTTGGTTTTAGGTTTTGGGTTTGTTTGGTTTTTTGGTTGGTTTTTGTTTGAATTTTTTTCCAAAATTCTTTGTGTAAAGGTAAATGTCTTGAAACTTACAAACACTGGTTTAAAAAGAAACTGGTATTTCTCCTCCAGAGTAGCATTATATTAGGGTATCTGTCAATGCAATACTGCTAAATTATGTATTTCTCCCTTACAATGCACAATTCTTTATTATAGCACTCCCACTACAAATCCCAGGTGAAGTAAAGTTTGTCATATTTGACCTCTTTGGTTAAAAGCAATCCACTGCAGAATGATTTTTTACACTACTCTAAAATGAACAGTTCCACACGCATAAATGCTAGCAGGAACCAACATCTCCTGTTTCTTTCTCCAACCTTCAACAACTCTACTCTCCACAGAAAAAAATAACAGTTTTACTAATTTATAAGCACCATACAGGCACAGGCAGTCTAGAGAGAAACCTCCTTAGCAGTTGTGAAGAAAAAACATGAGAAAGCTTCCACAAAGAGAAATTTTGAGAGCTCAAAAGAAAACAAAAAGGAAGAGGTGTGAATATTTAAAATATTCCCAATACTCACTGAAAGCAGCCACTGCAAGAGCCAGTGTGACAATAATGGAGACCCAGGAAACCCACAATGCCTTCTTTCTGTAGCTTTGAGCTTCATGAGGTTTTAGCCTTGTACTGCTTTCTAGTAAACCTGATAAGCAATAAGCAAAGAGGGTATGAACAATACATTGCTCCTTTTAAAAACACAGCTGTGTTAGTTCAGACCTAGATCACATATTTACATTACATATAAAATCAATACAGAATCAAATTCTGCTCACATTATGAAGATTAACTGAATGAAGCTACCAGAAACACTCAAGTAAGCAAGGAGAGCACACACAAGGTGTTTTGATTTCACACAGAAAGACCCACACATCAGAAACTTGGAAAAGAGTCTGCAATTGTAGGGCAGTTACAGAAATTCACACAGCTTACTTTTCCATCTGTACAGCTACACAAGAAAGAGCTCAGTCCTACAGTCAGATCAAAATGCATTTCAGGACTTCAGGATCCTGAACATACTTAACAAAAGAAAACCTTGTGCTCACCAGTCTCTGCAAAATAACCTGCCAATGCGTAGGAATATACTGCAGATACTGAGCATCAAAGTAGAAAGGGGCATACTTTAGAAAAAAAAATCTTGAAGCATAACATACTTCACGTGAGGTAGGAATACATCCTCATCTAAAACTAACTGAAGAACCAATTCTGCCCTTATTACCATACGTTGAATACAAGTGAATGGGATGGCTTTCTCTCATTTTTAATGCTTTCAATTTGTGGAAGTCTTTTGTTCACTCATCTTAAACCACAGAGAAGAATTCAGGTTAAAAATAAAGAAAATACAACATTGTTTGGTTTTCACCCTCTCAGTCTAGGTCTTAAACCACTTTTAGAATGCATCCAGAATTTAACACAGTTGCTCTCTGTATATCCCATGCAGATTCTTCTGTACTTAATATATTCATCTAATTTAAAACACACATTCTTTTTCCTCAGCAAGTTCCAGCTCAAATCTGATTAACTGAAGAGAATACCTGATGGCTTTTAACTTTCTTAATGAACTACTTCAGAAAAAGTGGGTGATCCCTCTTAGATGATGATCACTTTCCAGAGGCACTTGTCTGCACTGAATGCATTGAACTAGGGCACTGGTTTAATAGAACCTTTCAGCAGCTCGTATAAGGTCTCAGACAAAGGGTTGAGAACAGGGTCTCTGGCAGACTCAGCAGCAGATTAAAACACAGCTGAAGCTGTTACCATCCTTACCTCCCCCAGTTTTTTCTCTGAGGGGTGTTGCCACTTTCAAGGAAGGGACACCTCATCTAGTTATTGGTATAATTCTGAACCTACAACATGTTTAACCGAGGTCATTAATATTAATAGATATTAATTTCAACTGGCTGAAAGGTGCAATGGTTTTGGAATCAATACAGAAGGGAATCGGACATCTCTGCCTCAGGGACAGCAATGTGTCAGCAGAGGGGCAGGCATCCATGGGTGGTAACAATTCAAACCACCAGATTTTATTCTGCCACTGATTTTGATCCTAGCATAATTGGTGGGATTCACACAGACTTGGAAAGATTCTTGATGCTTTTTTCACCTCAAATACAATAAAGCAGTGGAAGTTTCTTTATGACTGATCAGAAAGCTTCTGTGGGAATTTCATGCTTATACTGTGTTTTTAGAAAAATTAAAGTATTACCTCACTTTTGCACTACACACTTCTCTCCTTAGGAATGGAAAAAGCATTTGCAAACTTGCATGCACTAGGCCCTATATTGAAATAATGTTTGTTTCTTATTATGTGCATTCTCTGCCTATTTAATGCATGAAAACTACCAGATGACAATTGTGAAAGGTTGGAGTCTTTTACTGATACTACTGCACAGCTATTTCTCACATAGTCCGCTTTCACTTGTGTGAATATTTTTTTCTCTCTACCCAATGTCTGGCCTAAATCCTGCTACTACACGTAATGATGCAAAGTTCAATTGCTGTTTGACATGAGGTAATTAACAATACATCTTGAAATATAGGAGATACTTCTACTCATATAAGCACAGAAAATACACATATTACATTCTGTATCCTCACCCCTCTTGCCCCCACCCCAAATCAAGGATTTTAAATTACAGTTCAAATCTTGTTGGAATGTAAAACAAAATAGGTATTCTTAGCCAATTTTGATTCTCAATATTTCAAATCTCAAATAAACACACACCAGAATGACAGACATCCTCATCTGCTTCTTTAAGAAATCCTGTAATTCATGGCTACAGCTCACTATTATCTTGGAAGTCCAACATACACAGTTGACACCTCTAAATCAAATAATATCCTAATTAAATTGGGAAATGAATAAGTCCCACAGTTAGTGCAGTACTGCTGATTACTATTCACATGTCAAGCACGTGTCCAGTATGACACAGACCGCAGTCTTTATAGAACTGAACCACTTCTGATGTGTGTTTCTCTCTCAAAATGGCTGGCATATTCTAGCTGTCAGAGACGTGACCCCTTCCTTCCTAGAATAATTCAAATAATTTTTCTGTAATTCAAATTTTCACCCCGAGAAAGGCCATATTATTCTTAAGAGTGTCCTAGGGGACAGCACGCAAAAACACAAACTCATTAACATGACTACCAAGCCCATAGTATGAAAATTATTTAGAAGCAACAACAGCTCATTAAATTACACACCACAACACAATTCACAAGGTAAACCTCCATATTTTTTCCACTGACCATAAGAAAACAAGTTCTAAGCATCCACAGGAGGCTGAAAGATAATCTGTCAGTATGACCTGTGTTGCTACAAAAATAAAAAGGTAGTATTTACTGATAAAATTTTTCCACCCTTGAATTACCAAACAGAGAAATTTTATTGCCATTAATTTGTTTAACACATAGATATCCTTAAGGTAAAGAAAAGATGATGATCTGGTTAAAGCAACTGGATTTTTACTTTATCTTTCAATACCTTCACATATTAACAGATTTTCTTTCCATAAAAAAAAATCAGAAGGAGAGAAAACCTGCCTAACAGTTGCAGAACACAAGCTTGGCATATTTGTGAAGTGATTCTAGGATATTCTTTACCATATGCTGACTTACCAGAAGTACTTCTCTATTTGGCTAAGGGATCATTTTAAAATGTCAAGTTATAATTTGTGAAAGGATAAGGCTAACAGAAAAACTGTTCACCTAAGATGTTAATTTAAGGACCCCATCCACAAAATTATCACTGGTTTTGAATCTGACTCCTAAAGAACAAATATGTTGTTCCAAAAATTTAGGGTTAGTTTTTATTTTTAGCAAACATGGAAGTATCAGCTCTATAATTGAATCTGCTATGATTCATTGGAAAGGATCATAAGGAAAAGTACAGTCTAAAAGGACAGACTAATAATTTCAACAGGGACAACCTGCAAAAAGCATACCAGATTTTCCCTTACAATGACTGGGAATTATCTTGGTAGGTGGAATCAATGACTATAGGAAAGGCTAAAAGAAAGTTACTGCAAGGGCCATAGAAATACCACGAAGTCAGAGAAGGAAATAAAGTCAGCAGCTTTAGTGTCAATTCCCTCCTAGAAAGAGATGCAAGGTTATGTATGACAGACACAATCTCCTTTTGGAATTGCCCTTAATATCTAATGGGACAGCTTTCATCTTTAGCTCTCTTATACTGAGCACAAATTACAAATCTCTGTAGTCAAACTCCCACGTTTGAACCACAATCAAAATTCCTGATTCCTATTATTTAAACAGAATGAAGTCTCGAATTGCCCTCAGTCACAGTGCCTGTCCTCTGCCATTGGCAGTGACAACAAGGCTACCCCCGGAGAAAGGGCTGTCCCCAGCCCAGGCATGACTGAAAACTATCAGGGAAGATGGTGACTGCTCTTCCCCTTTTCTTCTCTACTTAATGTCCAGGATCTGTGAGCAGGCACAAGCATCTGGAAAACCAGGGAAAGAAAAGGAAATACAGAGATTACATAGGATGTGATGAAAACCAAGAACACAAGAGACTCAAGAATGCTGAAAGCAGACAAAAAAAAAAGAAAGAAAAGGCAACAGAGAGACTAAGCAAAGCCTACATGTGAAATAAAAAATGGAGACAAATTATGTGGAAGAGAAGCCTGGAGGCGTTGTGGAGGACAAGGCAATGGAGAGGGTTAAAATGGCAGCCGTCTTTAGAGGCAGCAGGTGAGTACCTCACATGCTATTAACAAATATCTGAAATAGGTGTGCTTCACATTAAAGAGTATCACGGTCTGAAAGCGGGCAGCTTTTCATCCCTGGCCAGATATTTAAGTAAATAATAAATAAAAAAAAAAAAAACAACCACGAGTTACGTGGAAGTGCATTACACTGTAGCAGAAGGAAGACAAGGAGTAAGGTAAGCAGCCTTACTTCGCTAGCCAGCCTGGCTGCAGCGGCCACCACACAAACACCCCGTTATGCCTCAGCTCGGGAGGCGGCTGCCACCAACCCCGCCGGCAAGTAACCTCAGAGGCGAGCAGACCTCCGGCACTGCCTCACGCTGCCGGGCACCGCCTGCCCCTCCCCGGAGTCCCCTGGGTCCCCGCCGCCTGCGCCCTCGGCCCAGGCTCTCCCCTCGCAGGTGGGGCGGGAGCAGCGCCATGTGCCACCGCCCGCCCGCCGGTACCCGCTCCCCGCCAGGCAGCCAAGTTTTCGAGCGAGGTGGGAGCAGCCACGAATAGAGTTTATAAAAATACTGTAAAGCTACCGTGGGGTGGATTCTCTCACACCAGAGCTAAAAAGGGGAAAAGCTTCGAGGGCAACGAAGGAGGGGATGTTAAGCGAGCGCCCGTTGCGGGCTGAGGGAGAGGCGGCCGGTCAAGGCGAGAGCGGGGCCTGCAGGCCCTCACGGTGGGGGAGGCGGGGGCTGCTGGGGTCGAGGGGAACAAGCAAGGGAGTCTGGAGGCCGGGCGCTGAGGAGCACGGCGGGCGGCTGCGAGCGCAGAGCGGCTAGCTGGAGCAGTTAGGAAGGCAGGAGCCGGTGTACAGCTGCCAGGGCTCAGGAAGAAGGGGCAAAACGGGCTGCTGTGGCGGAACGGGGAGGAAGGTACGCGTCTAGGAGAGCGAGGCGCCAGGGTTCTGCGGAGAAGGCTGAAGGAAAAACTGTCGGGTGTTAGGCGTCTCGGGTCGGAGGGGAGGTAACGCCACGGAGGGCAGCGTGCAGGAAGGCAGGTGCTCACCTCTATCCTCTAGCCCCTCACTAAACTGCCCGCTGTCCCCGATCCGCAGCTGCTCCTGCTGGTGCTGCTCCCTCGGGGGCACTGACGGGCTGGCCCCGGGGGGCTGCACGATGGCGGGGTCCGGAGTGGTGTCTAGAGGGGCAGCGGACGGCTCCATGTTTTGCGGGGCGGGAAGCGGCTGGCGACTGTGGCAGCGAAGCGAGGAGAGAGCGGAGCATCCAGCCCGGGTGCGAGCCCGGGGAGAGGAGGAGACTCCGGCTCAGAGCATCAGGGAGACGAGGACAGCCAGCAAACAAACTCCTCCGGCTGCTCTCCGCCAGCCGCCTCATCACTAACCTCGCGGCGGCGGAGGGAGGGCAGGTGGAAGAGCGGTGCCGCCTCCCCGTACTGCCCGTCCCCTCCCCGCCCCAGGGATTGCCTCGGGCGCCAAGAGCGGCGCCCGGCTCTGCAGTGGGGCGGGGCCGTGTGGCAGTTTGTCCCCGTGTGGGGCGGTGGGGCGGAAGAGATGGCGGGAAGGGCTCTGGTGAAGTGCTTTCAGGGGATTCTCGCCCTCGAGAGCCCGCTGTCACCTGCGAAAGGCGCGGCAGGACCTTGGGCTTTAAGGTACATCCCGGGGTCGGCTCAGGGAGCAGGAGGCATTCGTTCACCATGGCGGGCTTTGCCTTCCTCCTCCCCGCACCAAGTCCCTCAGGGGGAAGAGTTGTCCAGTGACTGTCTAAACATGGAGCCCCAGTGCAGCGGAGTGAGAAGCAAATGCTGCTCCTAAGGGCTGTGGGTGCTGGCACTGTGGAACAAGGCCCTGTCAGCCTCACCTCCGCGCACACAGGTAAAGACTCAGCGCTCCTCTTTGCTGTGGGATTTGCTTGTTCTCCATTCACTGTAGCCCTTTTTGAGGATCAGAGCTGAACTGCCACACATATGTACCTCAGACTCCCCAGCACTGCCCTTTTGTTATGCTGGCAGTTGGGTTTAACTTAAAAAATGTCCTAGAACATACAGCCATCTCACGCTGAAGCATGGGATTGGAGCTGAAGACTTGCTGGTGTTCAGGGCTATTCTTGATTCGCTCACCTGCTGCTCCTAGGGCTGCAGAAGAGTGCAGGGAAACAAAACGTTAGGAAAACAGAAATGTGAAAAAATGGAATAATTTTACAGATAGATCTGCGCTAGAGTTGCTTTCTTCTTCATCACTGGTTTCTAATGACTAGAGAAGTGCAAATAAAAGCATTTTCTGTGTTAGCACAGTCTCCCATTTGCTTGTTTACTAGCATGCAAATAAATTTTATTCTGATTTGGGTCTAGGAAAATTACAGAAGACAGATTTTGCAGGTCAGCTTCTCAGCTGATATATATGGATATAATTCCCATGTAACTTATATGACGATCATGTTTTATTTCTCTTTTGAGAAATTGGCAAATCTGGGGAGTATGGCTATGCCAGGAGGAAATTAATATTTATGCTACTATATAAACTGTCAGAATCTTGCTGATGTCAGCCTTAAAATTTTTTCAGTATTTTAGTAATGCCTATTTGGGAATGATTAGTGAAACATTACTAACAAAATGTTAATTTATGCTTCTTAATGTTGTATGCTAATCTTCAAAATCTTTTAGCTGTATTTAAAGGCATTAACTATTTGAAAAAGTAAACATAAGTAAATGTTGACGTGACATAAAATATCGGTTTAGAAACTGAATTGCATTCTGGCAGCCTTGTGGAATGGAGATGCTGTTGTAGCGTAAGGGATTGGTATTTTCTCTTTACCTAATCCAATGATTTCTTTGAGTATAGTCTGCCATACCTACTATATGAAATGGTTTTGAAGTCTTCATGCCTCTCGCCTAAATTTCATCTTCACCCTTAGGTAACATACCCTGCTGAATGATCCCAGAGCTCTTGCTCTTCGTGTTGGATTGGCATTAGTATGAGTACAAGCAACACCAAAAGTATTTTCTTTTTCCCTCATGAAAAGGATAGTAAATTACAAAGTGCCTGTTTGATGTTAATGTCAAAAGAGCTTCTTATGTGCATAAACTAACACAAGTGAGATCTTTTGAGAATTCACTTGGGGTTTTGGGGTTTGGGCTGAGTTAGGAGGGGTTGGAAACTAGTAACTCCATAAAACAGATATGGTTATTTTCTTTATGGGCTCTTTATTAAGCTCTTGTGAGCTTGAACCTGCAAGTTATGAGAGAAGATCTGTATGTGTATGCATGTGAGAGACAAGTAAAAGGTAGCAAATACTTTTTGTTGCTTGCCATAAGTAATAAATTGCCATGTCTTTGACATAAAATGTGTTTGTGAAGTGAAAACCCTTAAATAAGTAGAACCAGTTCTGTAACCTGGTCAGAGACAAGGGACTGGGGCCAAATCGCTTTTCAAGACTAGCCAGGGATACAGTAACCTTTGGTGAATCAGTGTAGGATGCAGAGTGCATCCAGTACAAGCCATAAACAGTCCCTCAAAACTGCTGCAATAGGCAGAATGCTCCTGAATGCAATTATTGCAAGTTCTTTCTTCTTCTAGGAAAATAAGTCTATATCCAGTCCATTCCAGAAGAAACTTTCTTATTCCTTGCATAATTGAAAAATTGACTAGTGACTCTTAATGGACACTACCTCGTCTCTGTAAGTCTCTCTACGTTATTGTGTATTCTTAAAACTTTCAGAAATCAACCCAAGAGTAAAGTGCCTGGAGATTCCTAATTCCTTTCTTTAAAAGGAGGTGAAAGGGGTAGGTTTGCAAATGATTTGAAAGAAAACAGCAACTAGGAACTGCAAACCACAAGTTTTAAACTTTAATATGTTCTTTTTTCTTTCTTTTAGTTGTTCTCAACTGCTATTCTTACATAAAACTGTGTCTGGCAGGGACTGCAGCTGTGTCTATTTGTATAAATGCTATAGTGTTCAGTCTATAGCAAAGAATATGAGGCTTGCAAAGACTATTATAGTTTCTTTAAATGACTCTTCAGTGCTTTCAAACATGGCCTCATGTGAGAAGGGATATACTGTGCATTTAGCAAATGCAAATTCAAAACACTAAGCAGATCCACAATGACGGGCCTTTCAGACCCAACCATTATTCATATAGGCTAGCTACTAAAAGCAGAAAGACTGCCATATCATAGCAGCTGGAAGCTGCTTTCCAGCATCACCTCTTATTTCTCATGACATGTCTTTAACTCAGAGTATATTACTTTGGATAAAGATACAGGACAAGGATCCTGTTTTCCAGCCCTGTTGGACTTCTTGTGTAGGCAGCCTGTAGGCAAAGGCCTGACCCTAATAGCTATATTACTGTATGATTCTATTTCTTGGCCCCTCAAAATCCTCTTTGTTGGATATGAATAAGGACAATCTGAAATGCATTTAAAAAAAAAAAAAGAAGAGCCACATCTGTGCATTCAACCTAAATAGACTGATGCCATCCCATACTCTGGCTGCTGCAAGATTAATACATTGCAAAACTTTGTTCTTGGTTGGAACTGCCTGTAATTTCCATAATATTTTGGCTTCCAGAGAGAATTGATTCCAGAAAGGATGGAGGTTGCTTGCACCACAGCAACCAGCAACAACAAAGAGAACTTAACCTTGTTTTTCTTCACCTGTATTTTTCCGTGGTATCGTTTAGCTGTGGTTATTTGTGGTGGTTCTTTTCTCTCTTTTTTTTTTTTTTTTGTGCTCTTCCTCCTTCCTTCTATTGAATAAATGAAAAATATTAATCGGATTTGAGATTCTTCCCCCAGGCCACCCTAACTCTCAGCAAAGTCAGAGAAAGAACTTCAATTACATTTGATGAAAATTCGATTAGATCCATAATTTTATTCTTTTCCAAGGTAGACCTTTTCCTGAGGTAATAAGCAATATCTGGGCAGTAGGTTGCGCTACTTTCCTAAGTTACAGTCCCTTTGTTTCACTTAAAGGTTATTCCCATTTATTCACTGTCAGCACCCATTATGGAATGGCAAAGAGTAGTATGTTGCAAAGTAGAGCCAGTGGGCAACAGTGGCAAAGCAGGTCCTGACCCATCAGTGGGGAAGTGGTTACTGTATGAAAGTAGAACATTGGTTGTTCCTCTTCAGTTTATGTGGAATGGAAATAAATCCATTTTCATTGTAAGAAAGTTTGGATATGTTGGCATTAGATGTTCATTTGTCATTCTAAATATGAGAGCTGCCTCTGTTCTGGACTTTCTGGTTTTATTTTTCTTTTCAGTACTACTGACTGGAATGTTTTCCCTCGAATTAGCAGAACACAGTGGTGTATTCAGAGGCTCCTGATGCTTGATTTCATTGATGTTAAGTATTGACCATCATCATAAGTGCAGCACTTAATTTAAGAGCAGTGTTGCATATTTGGAAAGAGTTGATCAGCTGGGCCCAGCAATTATTTTTTTAGTAAGTTTAGAGGCGTTAACAGCAAGATAATGATACTGTCACCAGTCACACAAAACTGCCTTTTTCTGGCAACAAAATGCTATATTTGTCTCTGGCACTGTGTTGCAGTATCAGGGAGTGCTGGTGTAAGCCGGCATGGTTTATTAGTTCAGCCTATCAGATGTCTCATGCCTGACATTCAGAAGAAAATGCTTATTTCTTACTTTTACCAGTATGCCTTTCATGGAACTACAGAAGGTGGTAATGGCATCCCGATTCAGTTTTACAGGAGATACATCCAAAACAAAACCAAGTACCAATCCAATTCTAAATAGATAGGCAGCCATCAGTCATGTAAAGGACATCGCTATAGATAATCTTCAGTGTTACTCCTCTAGGACCAAAGTCTGAGATTGATTCAGAATGTTATTTTGAAAAAAGAATATGATAATTCAGTATCTTTTCCTTCAGGCTATGAAAAAGTGCCTATAATATGATTCCCAGAGAATACAGCATGAGGTGACCTTGGTTGAGTAATTGATGACACCTCAAATAAGCACCTACTCTTCCTCTGTATGATGTTGTTCTAGAATCATATTTGCATTATCCAAATCCAGTAAGAGCCACAAGCATTAATAAACTCCATTGTGACAACAAAGGAGGAGTAAAATCATAGAAAGAAAAATATGTAATTTTAAAGTGAGGAGAAGATCTTGAAAAAGATCTTCACACTGAGCACTTTCCATCTTGAAAGTATTTTAAAGGCTGGTTTTGTTTCCCATATTTACATGACAATTTTAACTCAAAAGTTTACCCACAAAAACTAAACTTACTAGTTTGTTCAAAGAAGTATTATGCACTCGTGCAAGACTACGTGCCCCTATTCCAAACAATGTTATTTCTTCATATCACTGAAGACATTCTGTTTCCAGTTTTTATGTAGCTGAGTAAAACTGACTTATTTGACAGTGGCTTTATTTCATTGCTAATATTCATGAGTATTGAAGAGGAATGGAAGGGAAAATGAACTGAATTTTAAGGACATAACAACCTGTTAAGTAATAATTTTCCTCCTTTTCCTTTTTTTTTTTTTCCCCTGCTTCCCATGTTACGTGGAGTGATCTTTCTTTCAGTGAGAGATTAACCATAGCCTAAGAGATGACATAAGCATAAACAGCTGAGATCTCATTTGTGCATCAAACAAAAGAAAGAAAGCTAGGAAAATCTTAGGAAGCAAAAGTCAGTATAATTTTATAATAAACCTATCTTATTACTTACAATTACTTGATGATAATTCCTTTCCAAAAGCTTCTTAATGGTCAGACACTTCCAATGTATTTGCATACCTTCATGTTTTCTCCTGTATCTTTGCAGAATTTATACACAATTTTCCATTAAATTTATATGATTAACCATGAGATGATACGAACTACAGAAATCACAAAACTACTAATTGTTATTATTATTATTAGTAGTAGTATTTACAGATTGGGTCACTTTTCCTTTTGCCAGGCCAATGACCATTCCTCCTGATGTGCCTGTCTACCAAGGCTTTTTCCCACGTCAGACCTAAGTTTCGTTAAGAAGGCTGTATGCCATAGCAGATGCAACTTTGTTTCATAGTCAGGTTAGACTCATGCATTTTTGAAATATTTATAATTTATAAATTTAACTTTATGCATTAAAAAAAAAAAATAAGTCTAATCCCTACCTTGAAGGTAAGGATTTAATGAGAAAAGGAACTAGTTTCATTTACTTATGGGATTTGCCTATTTCAGAAAACAGATCTAATAGATTTTATGGGAAATATTACCCAACTCACATCTATTTTCTCTTCCAGTATTTTAAATTGTAATTTATGATTTGGGTTCATATCTTATTCCTTGGTAATTAGTGTCAACAGCAGAAGAGGAATTTCTTTCTTTTTTTTTTTTTCTTGCTGTATTTTGATCTTCTATCAAAAGACCAGGTAGCAGTATTTGAGGGACTGAATTTTCTACTAATCTATTGCAGTAAGATTTATATTGCTTCTACTCTACTGGTAACTAAGTACTCCACAGCTCACTTTTCCTGTGAGTTGTTTGATAATATTTGTGATGTTTTGAATACCAAATCTATATTGTTTAATGAGTTGGAAAAGAGTGTCTTATCCTTTTCTTATACGAAGTTAATTGTCACTAGGGTTTTGTACATTCCAGCTTGAGTATTTAGCTAAGATGATTATAGAAAGTGTTCGAAAAAAAAGAATGATAGCCCCAGCCAAAATGAATATTTTGCAAAATGTGTTCTTTATAATCAGGAAACTATGCATATTTTATTATGCGCTAGTTGGATTTTTTATTTTTTATTTTTTTTTTTACATCTGATCAAGCATATGTTTGACACTTTAAATCATTTAACCCTTCTTGGTTTTGATGGACATGAACTCTCAACTACCTAGTTAACCACCTAAGGTTCTTTCGTTGATTCGTTTTGTTTCTGCTTTTTTTTTTTTTTTTTTTTTTTCCCTGGAGGAAGTAGAATCAGTTTCCTGAGTCCTGAGTTCTGGCATGCATTTCAGTTTGAATACTTCATTTTAATCGAAGATGCTGTAGATAAAATCATTAAATTCTTCAGATACTAATTTTTGAGAAAGGCAAAAATAACATCGTCAACATATACAGCAGTCTGAATAGGTATCTGCATCCTTTATTCTCATGATATATTCATTGTTTCTCATCCTCTTTGGTAAAAAATTTCAGTGGGCAGTGGGAAAAATACAGAGACAGGGACAGTCTCTTCTGTAATTTTAAGAGAGTGAATTGTAGAATTCACGGCATTCTTCTTGTAAGAAGGAATCAAAGTAATTTTTCTTGTGGAATTCAAACACAAAAGTTTGTACTCCGTTGCAGCCAAGCCTTTCTCTATGTGCAGCAGTAGCAAATGCAGCAGATCTCTGTTTGATCTAGCATGATGAAACACACTGAGAGTATTGCCATTTTCCTATCCATAGTGAATGCTATTTGATTTGAATTTATAGAAGATGGGTATGGTAGTTGCTTAATAAGCCACTAAAACATTCATATTACGTTTAGCAGTGATGCAGAGTTGTGCAAGGCTACTAGATTTAACTAATTTTCAAGGAAAAGGAGCATCTTGAGAAAACTGAGGCAGCACATTTCTCTGTAGAATGAAAAGTGTTAAACACACTTCACCTCTGAAAGCCTTTTTAAGCAACCAATAAAATTCAGATTTAAAGGCATTTGAAGTTTGGAATTCAAAATGTCAGTGAAATTTTGAACCTCTATTGCAATAAAATTGTCCTGTAATCAAAAATAAAGAGGAAGACTTCAGCCATATGATTTAATCAGATTATGATAAAATTCAATTTCTGCATCTTTCAGATTTTCTCTAAAACTTTTTGTGGTGCCTAAAAGTAACCAAAGGACAGGCAGTCATAGAGCAATGCAGGCAGCTTCCTCCTCACCATCAAGACTACACAGATTTCAGTATTGGGATGCTTCAGTAGCCACAGAAGTGTCACTTGTCACATTGTTTTATTAGAAAATGTGTATTTTGAGAGCTTTATTTTACTGATAAATTTTATGTACTTGGATTTATTTTACTTTATTCATTCACTATCACAGCTGTCACTGGACTATGCAAATTAAGTATAGCTGTACTTCTGAATTTAGGCAACTGAGGCAAGATTGTAAAAAGAAATAATATGTTTTATTAAACCAGCTGCTGTAATTCAATTCCAACTAATATGCTCAGAAAGTGTAGCTAGGTGTACAGGAAGGGTTTGTGTGTCCAAAGTGCCTGCTTTTTTCACCAGTTTATTTAATTAAAAAAAACTTTCTATAGACTCTTATCTTTGTATCAAAGTGACTTCATTTCATGTGTCTGTTTTTTGTCATATTTAGGATCTTAGTGTATCGTGTTAGCAAGAGATGCATCATTAAATGACTTTTCAGGTTGCACCAACTCCAAGCCTTATTTAGGTCAGATAGGACTTTGAAGAGATCTTATTGCAGAATTTCAGTTCTTAAAAGGGGCATATAAAAAAGATGGGAGGAGACTTTTTAGCAGGGCCTGTTGCAGTAGGATGAGGGGTAATGGTTTTAAACTAAACAAGGGAAGATTCATGCTGGATGTGGGGAAAGAATTCCTTAGGAGGGTGGTAAAATACTGGAACAGGTTGCTTAGAAAGGTGGTGGATGCATCATCCCTGGAGACATTCAAGGCCAAGGTGAATGTGGTTCTGGGCAATCTGTTCCACTTCAAGATGTCCCTGCTCATCTCATCATGGGGTTGGATGAGATGACCTTTGAAGGTCCCTTTCAACCCAAACTATTCTATGATTCTATGATCTTCTACACTGCTCAAGGTGGTCATTATCAGTTGATGATCTGAACTGCTAGAACTGATGCAGCTAATCTGAGAGCTGGGTTACGGGTTTTAGAAGTTCAAGTCAGGAATTGTAGTAGAGTGTCTATGCCTTGTCCACACCTGTACTCCATGCCATCCATGTCAGCAACTGTGCAGATGAAGGTGAGATAAAGATGCAAGGGGTAAGGTGACATGTTTTTTTAATTAGCTGGATTTTTAACAAGTAGGCTAATATTATAGCACAGACACGTGAAGAAGATAAGGGCCTCACTGTGTCAGTTCCAGCTGCAAAGTATTCTTACAGATCCACTGAATGCTTCATGTAAAAGAGGAGCCTAGTTTCTGCTTTTGGAGTAGCCAAAAGCACTTAAATGAGGCAACACTGTCAGAGGTTAGAAATGTTTGAATATAGTTGTTGTTTAATTCTAAAATAGATCTGGCTTTTTGCTTCTTAGCTCTTACACTTCTTCAACTTTGTTACGCTTCTTTGTAATCTTGGCTGATTTGAGCTTTGCATGGAGACTGAGAATTTAGACACACACAATCAGTTCATGCCCATAACATTTTTTTCTATTATTCTTCTGTTGAAAATCTGGTTTACTTCAATAGAATTGCATGTTCTTCCCTTTTCAAAACCAAAGAGGAAAAATAAGCAGCAGCATAAGAACGGATTGCCTGAGCCAGTTTGAGAGGTTCAAATACAACATTAGGAAAATATTCTTCACTATGATGTTAGTGCAGCAGTAGAAGAGGCTACTGAGAAAGGGGTGGGATCTTCCCACTTCCAGGATTTCTAAATTCAGCTAGCAAAAAAGCCACAGGTAACCACAGTTAACCTGCTATAGTGATGCTTATAGTCCTTCTCAGAGAAGAGGGTTGAATTAAATGATCTCCACAGGTCCACAGTTGTATGATTCACCCCATCTAGGCATCAGGGGGGTATATAACTCTAAGATTTTACCTAATAAATGATAAGCTAATATCAAAATAGATTGATATAAAATGTGCAGAGGTCTAGAGACAGTGCTAATTCAGGCCTAAAAGCAGGTTATTTCACCAATAAAGGGCAAGTGCTATGTTTTTATGAAGGATAAAATTTTGATGACTTACTCCTCTTGAAATATTCCTTCCTGTGGATTATAGAAGAGTTATTAGTGGAGTATGTTACTTATCTGATACAGATAGTCTCTCTAGGCCCCTTATTCTGCTCTAATCTTTTTATGACAATCCCATTTCCCTTATATAACTTTGATTTTTGGAGTCTTTTTTCACTGTTTCCTTTTATCTATAGGAATAGAAAAGTGACCTCATTTTATAGAGATGAAGATCATTAATTCTGAAACTCTGGAATCACAGGTTGTTCTGGCATATGTATCAATAAACTTATTTGAATTGTCTCCTTTATCATCTTGAAGTGTGTATAATCCTGTTGACCAAAAAATTCAACCTCTAAATAAAATTTAACTGGGAAAGAAAATCCAGAGCCTTCCAAGGTCTTTTTCACATCCCACAGTCATGATAAATACAAGTTCACTCAGATTGTTTTGCATATCTTAAGTTTGAGAGTAAAATATCTTTGTAAGACACTTAAGTTTGGGGAAGAATTTTTTTATGTATATTTTGAAAATAAAGTTATAGTTCTCTTGCTTTAAATTCAATTCAGTAGTAAAACTATCAAGTGGTTGTAACACTAATTAGATACATGTTGCATGGGTTATCCAGACAGACTTGTTGTATCCACGCTTGTTGATTTTTCCACTAGATGGCATTATGCATTAACTACAAGTTAATTTATGAGCTAAATTATAATTGCAAATGCTAAAGATATAAAAAATATGAATTATCTACTGTGCTTGCTCTTACTCTGTTCAAGAGAACTGTGGCTTCAAATCGCTTGACTTCCATCTACCTAACAGTAACCCAATCCACCCTTAATGCATCAAATATGGATTTACTCAAAGCAATAAAGGAAGTCAGCCACAGCAGCAATATCTGATCCTGTGTGAATGCACATTTTGGAATAAAAACTGCTTTTAACATTTAAAGAGTGACTTCAGTGCTGCAAATTGCTTCCTTTTTTGTCTACATGGCTTCAACTGAAGTGATAGGAAGTGTCTTAAGTAAAGCTGCAATGCTTTACTTGTTTTTTTACATTGTTTTTAAACAAAGAGCTGCCATATGAGCATTTTTTTATTTAGTAGCCAATGAGGATAGATTATCAGAATAAATTGTTGCAAACTTGGATATAGATATGCTGTTGTTTTCTCCACCCAGATGAAATTAACTATTAGTGATCCTGTACAAAATTTTATGGTGGAGATTTTGAAGGGATACAGTACATTGCTTTTATATTAGGGAAAAAAAAAACCAAAGTAAAAACCACCTAACAACCCAATAAAAGGGTTAAATATAAAATCTCCATGGGAGCATAGAAGAGCATCCATCTTCCTGTAGTAGCCCTCCTTTGCTCTTTGCTGGCCAGCTCCCTAGCAAGCAGGTGGGTGTCTGAAAGAGGCAGTATGCACAAAGTATAGTAATACAGACGAGAATGAAACAAATTCTGAGACTTTGAGTGAGCTGTGGAGAACCACATGAAACAAGTAATTTAACTATATTTCAGGTGTATTGTTGAAGTGCCTACAAACTGCAAACTACAAGTTCCATTAAATTAGAGCAATTAGTTTCCTTTTGTCACTTGAGATGAAGAGATTGAGTGTAGGTTTTAGTGGGTTAACAATATTAGAAATTTCTTACTGTTAATTGTATTATTGATTAATCTTCATAAGCACATGTATTTTGTTACTAGGATCCAAAACTTCAGAGCTTCACAGGTGGTATCAAATCTCATTACTAATTAGCAGATTTTCTTATGAGAAAGGTTAGTGATAAGGACTTCCTTTATTATTTGGTAAGTGGTAAAGCATTTACTGAAAACTGACACACGAAGCCCGCTATCTGAAGTGCATATTCTACATTGCCTTCCAACTGGTAGTGATCCAGGCCCCCAGGAGATTTTAATATATGCAGTTTAAGAACATACTGCAGAGATGAGCAAGCATCTCTTGCTTGCTCAAGTTAGAAAAATGGATATTTGGGAGCACGTATTTTCTTTCTCTTCCTAAAAATGCTGTATTACTGGAGACAAAGGAATTTTAAGACCCATTCATCAACCAATGAATTATATGAATGTGTAAAATATTCATTGCACATCCACTGTACTTAGCAATAGTTCAACCCAGTTGTACTTTGACATTGCTGTGTCAGCCACAAAATCAGGCAGCACAAGCTTGCATCATTTACCAAAAGGCAAAATCCATTTCAATCAATATGAAATGAGTGCTCTATGTGTATACTGCAATCACTGTTTGGTGCTCTGTCTTAATACACTACAAATTGCAACCTGTAGTGTTCAGAGTGAGCTGCACAAACATTAATAAGAAATTATGATTTATAACAGAGTTTTCTTTTTTTGAGGCACCATACTGACATGGACAATCAGATGTAATCCAGAACTGGCACTCTAAACTGCCCTTGCACTTAATTACTGCACTTAATTACTAAATGAGGCAAAGTTTACCTCATTTAAATTCTTCATTTAAAGTGGTCTGTCTTTACAGTGGCTCAAAACTACTTTTTGAACCATTACTTGATAGATCTTTTCTAAAAAGACTGGATTTCCTGATGACTTCAGTGATCTTTCTGTTGGGTTCAAACTGGTTAATTATAATAAATTATTTCTAAAGCATCTGCAATATTTTTAGATCATAGGAAAGTTAATATGAAATATTAGCTTAAGATGAGTGGCAATGCCGTCAAAGAGAAAATATACCTCAATTAGGAAGTGGCTTTGTTTACAACCTTCACACTCAAAAGCAAGCATAGGTATTTTGATGTACTTGCAGTACAGTCCTAGCTGTAGCTGTGACCAAAAAAGTGTAAATTTCTTAATATTTTCTAGCAAATAGAGAAAAAAAATCAAGAAAATAAGTAAAGTACACTTATACACAGTCAGAAAGTTATGGAGCTTCTAGTCAGTGATGGATTCGGCTTTGGGGTAATAATTATTTGTAAAAGTAACCAGGACTTACAAACTCTTCTTTTAGTTAAAGCGTTATTTCCAGAGGTGTTCTGTGATATTAGTACACAGTCTTATGTTGCTTGTCATGGTTGGTTTAGAAAAAAGTGTAAATCCAATTCCTAGCCACTCTCATGCTAGAACTTGAAATAAGTGAACACGTTAACCATGTATATAATTATACTTACTTACCTGTTATGTAAATGCCTTACTGCCTATTTCCAAATCCTTTCTTAGTCAACAACAGATTGAAGTGCATAAAGCATTTTGAAATATTACTAATTTGATTTTCTGTTTTGGAATTTTCTGCTTACATTCATCCAATGAGTTGAAAGCTAAGTCTAGTAATAATGAGGCACAGCTTTCAGACAGAAGCTTAGTGATAGATTGGATATTAGGAAAAATTTCTTCACCAAAAGAGTTGTCAAGCACTGGGACAGGCTGCCCAGGGGAATGGCAGTGCTAGGTTAGCAGTTGGACTCAGTGATCTTAAAGGTCCTTTCCAACCTAAATGATTCTATGATTCTATAATCCCACTGTATATATTCACATATCAAAAAATCTAAGCATTTGTCACTTTAGCTGAAAAGAAATGATCAGATAAATTGCAAAGTGAATAGGTACCAACTTTACTGCCTGGTTAACACTTACTAGTCAGAATTTTGCAGTTTGCATATCACTTTTAAATCAACTTGTTTTAGCTAGTAATACTTTTTTTGTGTTAAAGGTTGCATAATGTTGAACAGTTACTCATTAAGTTATCTTAATACAATGAACTGCTAATAAGATACTCTGTAAACCTCTACTGAATAACATTCTGAGCCTGTGGAACAGCAGTATGGCCTCTTCTGCATTACAGAAATATAGTCTGACCTATATGTAGTATCACCTTCTGATTCAACTGTAAATTTAGTTGTGACCAGACAATACAGCAGTACTTCCAGCAGTATTCATATTAGATTTGCTTGAAGCACTGCTAACCATGACATAAGCCTCCACAGTGCTAGTCTTCACTTAAGGACAACACCAGTGGGAGAGTTGGTGTATCATGACTGACTCATAGTCCCCCAGCAGCAGACAGTTTTTTCCAACTGACACCATTTTCTGTTAATGTGTGTATTAAGGTGGCCTGAAGTTGGCTTTGATTGCTGGTATGGCTTCTGTGGAAGAAGTAGAATGAGTAAAAGCTTTAATATATTGCATTTTTCTTAATTCTTTTGATAATCTGTATTCTCACTCTGGTCCATAATTTTAATATTTTGTGAACTTCAAAAGAAACAATTTTGAGGCATAAATTCTATCTGAAATAAATCCTGAAAGTTAAAAACAAAAAAATGTTTGTATCTGAACTCAGCAAGTGAAAGCAGGCTCCAGAAATCCTCTGTGGAGGCATTCCTCTGCCAAGCTCCCTCCTCCAGATGAATGAATAAATGCAGCTGCAGTACTAAACCCTAAATATTTACATCATAAACATCTGCGTAGTTGGAAGGGTCTTTGCTTTGGCACTCACTGCTGTGATCTACAGATAGCAGCATTCCTGCCTCTCAGAAACCGCGTAAATGTGTCATCAGTTTAAAGCCATGGCTAACTACTTGTACACCGTTTAGGGGGAGCCAGGGTTTCATCTGTAGTCCCTTGCAGAAGATCTCTTTGGTGACAGGGATTCATAGCTACTCAAAAATGATGAAACATAAAACCTCATGCTCAAGCAGACCTTGAGGACCCAGGAAGAAGCCTGTTTCATTAGCCTAGACCTAGTAGCACAGAGGCATAAGCATATTTCTGCAGAGTTCAAGAGGCAGGTGTAGGAATTTGTTGAAGCAGCTGAACAAATTCAGAAGCTAGGTTTTCTGTTGGTTCCTTGGCTTCCTTTCCTAAGTAGTAAAAGCTCTGAGACGACCATTCTTATCCACGAAATTCAGATACCCTCAGTGGCACAGAGAGGCCTCTGCAAGGAGAGAAAGGTGGGGATTTGTGTATCTGGCACACAGGAAAAAAGTCATTAGGACAACATTTGGCAATAGTTACCACTTATTTATTTCAAACACCAACCTTCTAAATATTTGCAACAATCTCAGGTGTTACCATGGGGTATCAACTTGAAAATTATGACTTTTTGATATCAGTATCTGTAAGCTTTACTCCATCTGTTCTTTCTGGCCCACGTTTATACTACTGGTATCTGCCTGGTTGCTCCCACTGCACAAGAGTGACACTTGGCCTGATATGTGCTTAAATGAAGTCCTTTTTATTTGTCTGTGTCTACACATGAGAAAACAAATATTCTATTTTATTTGTACTCACATTTTGGAAAATATTTAATTATCATTTTTGGTGGAATATTTCTATTCAAGATAAATGGTAATTGTAAATTTCAGAATTGCAGTTATAGTGCATTAAGAAAATAGTTAACATTATTTGTAAGATAGCCATATTTTTTCCTTTTATTTAAAATACTAGTTGAGTTTCAACAATGTAATATTTTCTAGAAACCTGAAAATAAATGAGGATTTATGACAGCTTAACTTACGCAGCAGAGAACACTGTAATGGTCAGGAATTGGCATAGGACACGTTTTTTGTTTTCACCATGGTGTGATTCATCAGAACTCTTGCTAGGCTAGTAGTCACAAAGCAGTAGTGTGCTGCCAAAAGCGTCAGCAATCTTGGCCACTTTTACACTACAAATTTTAGTGACACAACTGTGGCAGCTGGGGCAGGTCTAATAAAGAGACCACCCAATGAGCATCATCCTGAGCTTGTACAACCATGAAGTTTCACTATGCAAATTTAATAGATTAGCTCTTGGAAGCATCAGAGATGCATCAGTACAGCATCACATCTAAGCTAAAAAGCCAAACTTATTGGCAAGGCTAAACTGGCTCAGGTACAGGCCAGCATCAGCTCTTATATCTGTCTAAACAGAGGCTCTTTCTGTAGTTTGTTTCTGCAGAGGTTTTTGAATAACAAAATGAAAACTTTATTTGTCTTCAGTATTTAATGATGAGTATGCCTGCGCTGCTGCCGTCTCTGGGATACACCTTTGTTAAATACTTTACTGAGTTAACTGTAGGCGGACATGTCTTCCTGGTGTACTTGTGCTAGGTACTGATGTTTTCATGTAAAAATAGCATCTTGAGGTGTAAAGCACTTGAGATCTACATATAGACAGTGCTACATGGGAACTGCATAACACTATTCCTCATTAGAAGGGAAACCATAACCGTTGTTATTATTCCTCGTAGAATGGAAACCATGCCACCTCCACTAAAGTCTGTGTTCTCTGGGATCCCAGAAGAGGATGAAGCTCCATCATTAGGTTAATTTAATAGGAGATGCGCAATTATTTGATACCAAACAGAAAAATAAAATTACTGACTTTTGCATCCTTTCCAAATATGACATTTCCAAGCAGGTCTGTAGTGGCAGCCTCAAAGTGGCAGTCCCCAGCACAGCCAAAGAATAACCTGTTGCTAAGCAACCAATATGAGTGCGCTGCTGAACATTTATTTCATTTGGAAAGGGACATGTTCTTTAAGTACTTCATCTTAGCTGTTGAGCACAAAGAGTTTTTCACTTGTTTTTCCACAGCTGTGTACACGCATAAAATAGCCAATTTGCACTAACAAATGTGCAATTTAAAGAGCAGGTGCCAGAGAAGAATGTGCAAAACTGAAGGTTTGAAAAACTGACACAAGTATTTTAGCCCTTTTTGACATGATCATCCTGAATGTTTGTGCTCTGTGTTCATCCTACTTGAAAATGGGCTGCCTGCAGTGCATGTTTGTGGCAGACACATGCTATGTTTACCAATGTTTGTTGATGCACCCTCTTTCAAAGAATGCTGTGCCATGGTTTTCCCACTTACATGAGGATATACTTTCTCCCTCATAAACAAAGTCCAGAACTGGATCCCCACTTTCCAGCCTGAAGACACCAAATCTCAGATTCTGTAACTGTTTGAGAAAAGCAGCTAAATAGTTTCGGAAAAGAGCATTTAATGGTCTGCATCTAATACCATTTTCACTTTAATGTTTGTACCTTTAGGTAAATAAAACTCTCTAGTTCTGCTAGACCTGTGTCTGTGTACCTAAAATCAGCCTTGGCCTGAATGGTCTTTAGCTTATTTGTCCTGAAGGAGTTGTTCATCATGTTCGTAGCCTGAACTCACACAAACAGAAAAGAGATAGTGAAAAAAAAAAACACAACTGGTCAAAATCAAGAATGCAGTTTGGTTTCTAATGGCCATAAGTGTGTATGATCTTAAAGACATGTATGCTATGCATTAAGTGTACTGAGGCAGGTGAGGCATGCCATGTTAATGTGTGAAGGAGGCTACTTTTGTCTGGGAAGAAGTCTCTGTGCATTTCTGTTCTCCTCCTTAGCAGATGTGACAAGTATGTTCATTGACTGATCTCTCTTATTTTTTTCTGACCAGCTTTGTGGTCTCATCCAAATGCTCTAGGATATAAATTATTTGTGGGCAGCCCGAGAATGGGTATAGTTAGGGTCTGATATTGGCCCAATACAACTTTCTGCTGCCTCAGACACTTCTGTGCCCCAGACATGAAAGTTTCCATCTGGTCATGACCTCCTGCTTACAGATAGCACAGTGAATTTAAGCTGAGTTCTGCCTGTGTAGGACCATCTGACCCAGCTGCAGGTTTTCCTGGATACTCTTGTCAATTCCCGCACCTCTGTGTCACACTCCAGAATTTCACAACCAGCTGGAGACAGATAGCAAGGTCCGTGCCAAAAGCCATCATGTTGCACTAGAACAAATTCAGCAAGGAGACTGAGAGACGTAAGTCACTGTTACCAGACACACTGTACAAAACTTCAGTGAAGGTATCTTGTTTTTCTAACCTGAACACAAAGTAGGTAGGGGGTGGCTGAGCAGCTGAAGATGCATTTATTTATAGCCACTGATGGTCCTTCTGCTGCTGATCCAATGGATCATATTGGGTATAGATAGATGTCTTACTGTCACTTTGATCAAGTGAAATGGATACAAATTTTGCCTTTACTGGTATTGTTTCCAAATTACATGCTTTGTTATGTGAAATGCAGTGTGAGAGAACTTCACTGTTTGCAAGCTAAGCTGTGTCTTTGGAGCAGCAGCTAAAAACTACATCTTTTTTTAGAGCTATGAAGACTAAAGCACAGTATTGAAGAAATGCTGCTGATCTCTGCATGGTAGTCTGCAGCTATGGTGACTTAAGAGAAAATACTAGATGCCTTAGGCTATTCAGTTAGACCAATTTCTTCCTGCCCCTCTCCCCTCTACTTTCTATGCTTAAATAGGGAATTGTCTTCCAGACATCACTGTATGGAAGGACTCACCTTAACTTTTTGCCTCATGTCTATGGATTCATCGGATTCACAATCCAGAGTTCCCACAGCTGAATCAATACTTCTTTCTTACCTCTGCTTCTGTATTTACAGCAACATTGCTTGCCAACAGCTAACACTATAGATGTGCTTGGTCATACAACGTAGCTGTCACATTTGGGAGCAAGAAAGCAAATTTGCTGCTTAACCTGGCAGCCTGGCCTTGAAGAGGTTTGTTTTGATTTCAAGATAGAAATAATTGCAATTTTCAATCCCATGGTTTTGATCTGTCAAAGTGAATTATTTGCTATCCTGCTTTACTTAGGAAATACTCTCACAAAGCAGCTGCTTCCTATTTCTTTTGAACTTTAGTCTTCAGTGATCTCACATGGCAGAAAAACACGCCATCAAGCAAAAAAACCAATCCTGCCACAAAGAATTGACTTGAAGACCAAATCTAAAGCAGGCTTGGTTAATGAGTAAGCAAGGAGGGAAATACAAAAATCCTTTTTTTTTTTCTCTTTTTTTATTAACTTCAAACGAAATAACAAAATCAGAACAAAATGGGCCACTTTTTTTGAGATTGCTTGATTTCAAGTTGCAAGACTCACAATAGCATTTGCTTTTGAAAAAAAACCCATCATTTTTCACTAGAAGCAAATTAATCAAGAAATAGTTAACCAGCTTTCGTAAGATGAATAGCATGTGAAATAAGGTTACAAAGGACATAACTTACAGGGGAAGGTACAGCAAAGGGTGTCTCGAGGAAATAAATGAAATACTAAATTGAGCAAAGAGCAAAACATGTGGTTCACAGAAAATGTGAGCTAGCTCCAGTTAAGCTTGATTTAGGATGCAGAAACTGTTTGCCATATTAGCTAGTGAGCTACACTACATTAATTGCTAAAATAATCTGAGGCATTCTCCTTCCAGATGTTGAGCTAGATCGAGAGCCTGTAAGCACTGTTTTGCAGTAGCATATGTAAATATCCTAAGTGAAGCAATAATGAGAAGGGGGAAATAAAGTGCAGACCATAGATTTGGCTACAATTCAATATTTCTGTGATTTTTTATTTTCTTTTTTTTCTACATAGTTTTAAAGAAATTGTAGGGGGGAATGAAAAGAGAGTAGATCATAAAATAGTTAGGGTTGGAAAGTACCTTAAGATCATCTTGTTCCAAACCCCCTGCCATGGAGTTATGACTGTCTACAAGGGTAGGTTATATGCTCTCTACAAATCATTGTAGATTCTAAGAGGGAGAAAGGAGGAAATTCATGTCAGCATGTTTAGTGCATTTATTCTAATTCAGGTTTATTGAACAATTTTGAACTGTAAACAAGTTTGCATTTTAGATTCTATGTAAAATAAGTCCCTTTCTAGTGCCAATATAAACACGTATTTTCCCTTTGCCTTCAGTCAGCTGTAGTTTATGCATTAACGGGGACTTTCTGCTAGAAGCTTTTGTTCTTTCAGGGAGCCACTCCTCCAGGATTTAGGCTCCCTGGTTGGCCACTGTACCCTAGCTCTCCTGATAAAACAGCAGATGGATCACAACAGCAGCCAAAGTTAATAACCTGCTGAACCAGGCACAGGAAGGATAGCAGCAATTACACAGAAAACATTTCCATTGAAGGAGTATTTCTCCTTTGATACTTTAAAAATGAAAATTGATATTCATAGCCACATTCTACCTAAGGAGTGGCCTGACCTAGAAAAGGTAATAAGAGTTTAGATATTCAGTGCCTTATGTTATCAGCAACCATTTCTACCAATGTAATTTTGAAAGAGCGGTGAATGAAGGGTTCTGATATAAATATCTCTAGGCTTTTGTCTAATTTGATTTTTTTTTTTTTTTTGGATGTAAGATATTTGTATTGCTTTAATTTGCAAAGCAAGAGTCCCACTAAGAAAGGGATGAAAAACTGGGCTCTGTTCTCCATTCTTTGTTTAGCCTGAAGCAATTCTTATATTTTAGCTTGGGTTTTTTTGTGAGACCTAAAATTGCCAAATAATCATGTTTAAGTTCAACTTTCTTGATAAAACCAGAGCTTTCAGGTTCCCAAATGGTATTCCCTTTTGGTTTAAATAAGAGAAATAAGAAACTATTAGATAAGATTAATGTTATCTAAGACAAAAGTCATTCACATTTTATAACCACGGGCATAAAAGTCATTAACTTCAGTATGACTGGGGTCACTATAAGTACAGTTAATTGATGATGATGATAGTTTTATTAATATCTGGGGGGTTTTCAGTTACTGGAAAAATGTAGCATATTTTATTAAAAATGCAAAATATCAGGTGTTAGAACACTGAAGCTATAAGTCAACTTGAATTTATTTAGAATCTTTGTGTGTTGTTGTTGTTACTATTGTTATTCTTAATATTATTAAATGGAAAAAGTAATTCTTGTCAGTAATAATTTTCATCATCCTATGAAAAGTATTTAGGAATGGAAAGTGAAACTATAATATATATAGTTTATACACAAAAATAAAATTATTTTTAATTGAACTTTGCATTCAGGTTTCCAGTGTAGATATGTTTTGTAACTCTTTAATGCTTCCATTCATGATAAAAAATCAGAGTAGCAAAGACTTTCATTGCTGCTTCTTTCCTTACTGTAATTCTGTGCTGGTTGTAGTTTGAATGAACATTCCATGTGTCTGACAGTAGTATGGAACCATTGGATTTCATTGTGGCTCTCTCTGACAACAAAAGATTGCCATTATTTCAGCCATGTGCTTAGGCACCTGACACAGTAACTGAAACTGTTTTATCCTGTACATTTCTCTCACTTAATTATTTTGTGGTTGACAATGGCAAAATCTCAGTAAGTGTTTCATATGTATTACCTCTGTGTTTCTGTGATTTTAAACATGACAGCCCAGTATCAGTTCAATATTAGCCAGAGAGCAGCTGGCAAATGTAAACAGCACATTAGAAAAAACGTCATGAGAAAACCTGGCATTAAAAGCATACATAGGATCATTTTTTTATTAGTAGTAAAAAATAACATCATTATTCATAAAAGCTCCTGGAAAGGAATGTTTGTTTCTGCATTTACCAACAAAGGTATTTTTAACTTCCTGTTTGCAACAATAAGAGCTCCTCAATGAAAAACAAATATAGGCTGGATAATGTAGGTGAGATGACAGATATTTTTTAGAGCAATTATGTCTGGTTTAAATGGGTAGGAGTTTAAATATCCAGACTACAAAGACAGGTTACTCTTGCTTGTTTCAGAGTTTGCTGTCCTTATTTCTGCAAAATCCATATAAAACCACCTATAAAATTCCTTCATTCTGATTTTATATGATTTAAAAATATTGTATTTTTCTGTATGTACTTTAAAAGGGCAATAAATTCACTGAGATAAAATTATCACAAGAATCTCATGACATTTGCAGATGTACATCAAGACTGAGTTTGCTGTTGTTAGTAGTGTTGCGTTTATTTAAACACTGATAAAAAGGCAAACAACCAAATTTTTAGAACTTAAATCTTCCAGAAATTTAAACATTTTTTTATATATATATAAACCTAGAAATCTATAAATTCAAATAAAACAGACAGAGCTACGTATCTAAATAATACACAGCCTCAGTCATTAGTATCCCTGATTGGCTGAAGCCAGGAGGCTTGGCTCTGCATGCTTACATTAGGAAAGCTCACAGTGGCATTACATCACGATTTGTTACCACAGAAAATTCAGGACTGTATTCAAACTGGTTAGACGTCAGTGAAAGAAATGTGTGCTTTTACGTAGCTCCCATTGAAATGTTTCTTTACAGAAAAATAGGAATTCTGAACATTGTTTTTCAGTCTATTATGGTATTTCAAGATTTCATTTCTTTCCAGTCTGATAATTTATGAAAGTAAAAGAAAATTGATACCTTTTGCAGGTTTTAGTGTTGGGGTTCTTTTGTGTAATCAATTTTGAATCTCTCTGGGAGAATCAATGAGCGTCTAAGCTTCTCTCTTTTAGCTTCTCTTGACTGTTTAAATATTAATAGCTAAGGGTCTGACCTTGATTCCTGCTGCTGAATCATGGAAGCTGAAAAGTGGAATCAATACAATTTTGTGCTAATGATTAACTGATCACAGATTGGAAAATTGTCAGCTCAATTCACATATTGACAACTACTTGATTTAATTTTTTCTGTGTCAAAAACATGCATTAGAACCTTAATATAGTAGGAAACTTTAACCATTTTAAAATCAGTTGTAAGATTTACTTTAAAATGTTGTTGAACTGGGAGCTAAAAGTTCAGCTCTACGAATACCATTGGTCCAACCCAGTTAAACTTCAGGACTTAATGCTGAAATCTGGGGCTAATCATAGGCTGAAAGCTGAGCATCTGTGTAAGTGTCTCTCCTGAATGAGGTACTGCTGGATTGTAAGAACTGAGATTTTTATTATTATTATTATTATTATTATTGCAAAGTGCTAACTAGCACTGGCTTTTTCTTCTTTCTTTCGCAGAGATATGGATATGGTGGATGGGTACAGCTGGATCATCACTGCAAGGTTTGGACTGTTTGGTGATCTAAGCTGATCTTGAAGTATCTAAACCGATCCTGGAAAATCTAAGCTGAGCATCAGGAATACGTGCTCAAAGTAAATCTATAAAAAAGCAAAGTGGCAGTAAGATGAGTTATGGCTTATTCAGATTCCTTAGAAGTCTATCTTCTATGAATTAATATCACTCCAAGTCCTAATATGCCTCAGCAGAACTTTTTGCTTGAGAGACGAAACTCACATTCTCTTGTATGAACCAGTATTCGTTTTTCATCATCATCTCATCATGGATAGCTCTTCAATAAGATAGGTCAGCCAGCCTAAGTAATGTAGTCATCTGTGTCAGAAGCGAAATCAAAAGGAACTGGTATTTCAATAGAAGTTAAAGATGAGAACATGTCTTCACATCTGAGTGAAAGAGGAAGAATAATTTCTGTAACTTCATGATGAGGAGAACAGGTAGAAGAAGAGTAAGGACAATGCATAGATTTTGGGACCATTATAAAAGTAGGAGTGTGAGGTTTATTGGCAAGTAAAAGGCATGCTGGATTGATTTTACCTCCCTTTTTATCACCATCCACTCTATTAACTTTGCAAAGGCACATCTGAGCTACATTAGTACAACTGGAACAACATGCCTCCATGTACCATGAGTTTGTGATAACAGACCCCATCTTGCTGGTACTGAAGTTAGCAAAATACATAGATTTACTCTAATGCAGACAGAACTGGTTTCTTAAAGGCTTGATTCTGACCTCAGAGTAGAGCAAACTCAGTAATTTTAGTGACACAGTGACACAAAAATGTGAAACTTCTTAAAGCAAGATCAAAATGTTGCAGTTTATCGTTTGGTAGGAGCACTGAAAAACTACCAGTATTACTGCTTTTTTTAGAGGACAGCACAAGGACCTAAGAGAGTTAGTGCTGGTATGGCAAAATAATTCCTTTTGTAAGTTACTATGTATGTTAACTGCGCCAGACTGTTTTAAAGATGTTGCCTCTGTTACCACAGAATCATAGCATGGTTTGGGTTGCAAGGGACCTTAAAGATAACCTAGTTCCAACCTCCTGCCATGAGGAGGGACACCTTCCACTAGACCAGGTTGCTCAAAGGCCCTTCCAACCTGGCCTTGGAAAATTTCCAAGGATGGCACAGCCACAGTTTCTCTGGGCAACATGTTCCAGCGTCTCACCACCCTCACAGTGAAGAATTTCTTCCTAATATCTTGTCTAAATTTACCCTTTTCCAATGTAAAGCCATTCCCCCTTGTCCTGTCACTACATGCCCTTGTCAAAAGTCCCTCTCCAGATTTCTTGTCAGCACCTTTAGGTATTGGGAGGTTGCTTTAAAGTCTCCCCTGAGCCTTCTCTTCTGTAGGCTGAACAAGCCTGGCCCTCTCAGCCTGTCTTCATAGGAGAGGTACTCCAACCCTCTGATCATCTTGGTGGCCCTCCTCTGGACTCACTCCAACAGACCCACATCCTTCTCCTGTTGGGGCCTCACAGCTGAACACAGTACTGTGGGTCTCACCAGAGTGGACTAGATAATATAATCATTTCAATATGTCAGTCAGATATTGCTGTCTGTCTCAACACTCTCTCACATCAAGCCAGCTTACTCCTGAGGCCTGTCAGCTCCTCACTTCTAGGACTTTTTTGTGGAGAGCATGTCACTGCAAATAGCACTGGCTTCAGGAAAGAGGGAGATTAGAAATATGGCATTAAAAATAGGTCCCAGAAAATCTCAGTTCACTTTCCATCTCACTTCTTATGTACCTGTTTTAACTTGAAAAATTTCATCTCTAATTGCCAATTGTGAGTTGTACAGATACAGAATGGATAAAAGAAATGTGAGGCATTAGCCAGATAACTAAGGAAAAATAAGAAGCCAAGAGGACTTGTGTAGATAAAAGCAGAAAGAACAATGTGCATATAGTAAGGGGCAAGACAAAAGATGCAAAACTGAGAGTATGAATAGCTCAATACAGAGAGTGAGCTCATAACCCACCTAACGCATGTTAAGGGTGCAAATAGTTGT
>JBCJKH010013807.1:6394-19426 GCA_039877255.1 Loriculus beryllinus | reverse complement strand
TGCTTATGGCAGGGGGGTTGGAACTAGATGATCTTAAGGTCCTTTCCAACCCTAACTATTCTATGATTCTATGATAAGATCAGCACTTTTGCTAATGGTAACAGGCTTTCAGTGCATTATCTTTGCATTGCAGCGAGAAAAGTGCATTGGTCAGTTGTCTCTGTTACATACTATTTCCTGCCTTTCCATCTTGGGGCAGGCTGTTGACCTTTATTTTGTTTAAGATACTTGTATATATACCTCTTGGAGGATGTGAGACCTGATTTTGTACTTTGGTTTTTGTTTTTTTATTGTAGTTTTGTTTGGGTTTCTATTATTGGGGGGGGGGGGGAAGGTTGGTTTGGTTTGGGATTTTGGTGTTGTGGGTTTTGTGTAGTTAAGGTTGTCCTGAGGGGGGTTCTCTGTGTGTGTGAATTTTTAACGAGTTTGTTTTGGATGATGCTGGCCATCCTCTAGTTATCTTCTGTGATGAAAGTTGGCATTTCCAACCAAGAAGCTGCTAGCAGTTGCAGAAAATCTTTCCTTAAGCACCTAATCTTGCATACCATTAAAAGTGGTTTGGTTTTGGGCTTTTTACCATAAGCAATAAAAATCTCCTAAGACAGCTACATGGAAAGTGTGAAACAGAACTAACTCAGGAGGAGAAATAAAGTCTTTTTATCTTGCGTGGTTTGTTTGGGTGTTTTCCCTCTTACTTCAACTATGTTGCATTTAATTTGCAGACTGACATAGTGAATCTCCAAGTGTAAGTAGAAATATCGAGGGCAATTGACAGAAAGTTCACTAATAACAAATAATTATCATCTATAAATAAGAACTTTTTCTGTCAGATAACTAACCAGTTTGCAAGAATTGTGGTGAGCAAAGCATAAGCCATGACCATGGTTCAGTTGAAAAGAGGTGCATTGTATGAAGGAATATATTTTAAACTGGATATTCGTAATTATGTTAACAGATTGTATTCCTTTGGAAAGCCATTTTTAATAGTTTATTTTCTATATTATTGTTGTTTATGTTGTTAACAAGACTGTCTCTACACCTGAGCTCGTACAGTGTGTTAAACTTGAGTAAGGAAGGGTCTGCATCAATCAGCAGAAAGGTCCATTTACTCTTCCTATTTTGGGGACATTTACCACTGTAACATACATTTGGCAAACACCTCAGGTATCACTTTTTGACTGCCATCTGACTGGTCAACTGTCAGGTAGGCTCTGGATCCTGGGATGCTTGCATTACATAGATTATTACATTATATAGATTACATAGGATGAAGGAATTGTTTTCAGAAGCAGGAAATGGTAGCATCTGAATAGGAACATACATTTATTCTACCGTGGGTTCAAACCATACTTTCAATGCCCAAACATGTTTTTCTTGCTTTCTGATTTCTGTAATTTATTTACCTGATTTTGGAATGAGCTTGTGCATGGTTTTCTCCATGAGTTGAGTCACCAAGTATTTGGGTCAGACTCTTGCCTGGTAACTTCTATTTCCTCATGGAATGCATCATTTTCAGGATAGGTGTATATAGAACTTATCAGGCAAATACTTAGAAACTATTACTTCATTTGGAAATCTTAAGACTCTGAACGTGAATGACTTGTGATCTTGAATAGTAGAAAGTTACAGTAGTAATATACTGAAAGTCAGGGTAGCTCATGTTTTGCAATATATAGAAATTACATATAAGTAGTATATTTCAGACTCGGAATAACTTAGAATCTCTGACAGCTGGGGAAATCTTTTATTTTCTTTATCCACATACATTGCTCTGTACCCCAGTAAAGATTGCAGTCATTGTACATTCATGATGCAATGAATTTCATCAGTCTCTTACGGAGCTCAGTGTGGCTTCAGGTAGATCTTGTCTCAGATTTTGAAAGATGTCTATGGTTAGCTTTCAAGAGTGAATTAAACTTTTGGGGCCACAAGTTCCCTTTACAAACAGGAGTTAGAAGCCCTTGTTGAGTTTTTTGTTATGTTATTTATAGTAAGTCATGAGTGGGTGTTACAAGCTAACCTTATAACCATTTCATATGATATACTGCAACTGTGTGTAAAAGCCTAGGCTGGACCACTTACATGCAGGTAAACATTGATGTGTTTGCAGGATTGACGTATAGAGGAAACAAGAAAATTGGTGAATATAGTTCAAGCTATTGGCTGTGTAGCTCCTGTTAGATATATGTGTCAATGTGAGTGTTGCTAGTCTGTCTTGGTCATCCAGTAAAACAAAGCATGTCTGTCTTGTTATGATGAGAGATGACTGAAGGAACTTTGCAGCCTGCACCACCAAACCCAAGGCAACTGCAACATTGCAATAGTCATTTCTGTTTCCAAGTCCTTACTTCTTTCAAGCAGTGTTTATTGCTCCAGTGTCACCTTAAGCATAATAGGACCTGGAAAACATAGCATATCCCTTTGCAATAAAATTGTCTCTTTGTCTCTTCTTTGGGAATGCTCTAAGGAAGCATGCTGTGTATAAAATGACTTCCTTCCAAATTTAAGCAGGAAGGGATGTACATGTTTGTATACACAGATAGAATTAACTGCAGAACCTTCTTTCCCTCTTTCGCCTCCGTTTGTTCTTTTTTAATTCTGTAGCTGGCATCAAAATGACAGCAGGAGAGAACTCATGTTTCCTCCATGTTCACACAAAGGGATGAGAACTGGAAGCATCAGTGCATGTCCATCTTAAGCTAGCAAGCCAAACATCAAGGCATTTTAAGGTCTGTGTTCAGTCTTTAGCACTCTTCATGAAGCTGCTTGTAAAGGGCTTCCTTTCGTTTTGCTGCAGTATAGTTTTTAATGCTGCTGACAGACTTGAATGCTGAAATTCAACCTCTGGTTATTCACAGAGCCGATACAACAGACAGCTGCAGTTGCATTCTCTTGAGACTGTTCACAAGTAAGAGTTCTCCCTGACCTTTGGGGACCGCTTATTTGGGAAAGTGGAGAGCTTGGTGTCAGTATTTATTCAATCCTTGGACTCTTCTCTAAGGTTCATGCAAAATGTCTTGGCAGTATTGTCATAGCAACCACTACTCATTTGAAACCGAGCACTGGCCACCACTGTAACATACAGCAGTTTTCTTTCAGACTCATACAGCTTTGAGCTAGTGACCTGTGGGTAGAAATACTTGGTATGCTGGTATTGATGTGCTTAGCTAAAAGCTAATTTTATTAGATTATAATGGGTGGTGGCAGTGTAGGGAGGTAATTTCATGCTTAATTTTGACAGTTAAATTAGGTGTCTATTTCTCTGAGGGGGGGAGTTGGGCTCTGAATTGTAACAAAGAAGTCAAAAGTAGGTTAATCCTCCTAAATATATGGACTGTGCAAGTCTCTTCCTTGTGAGTGAAGAGACAGCATAAAGAAGTCACTGATTACCTATCTATACCTACTTATCAATCAGCACTTTAAGTCCTTCAGTCAGTAAAGGTACAGCTACTTTGGCTGTAAGCTGTTGAGGACTGGGAGATATTTAAACATTTGTATAGATACTGGTTTATTTTTATACACTTTAAGCCATACTATTTCATTTTCATTGAAGTGCAGTGTCTTAGTCAGAATCTGGTTCTTAATAGATAGTGAAGTGATATATATACCTATGGTACTATGTGAATACTTAATTTATATAATAAAAGAATGTAACTGAACACATTTGACCAGTATTGATGGTTTCAGGAGCTCCTAGAGAATAATGAGTAAAGACAGGCTCCTCCTCTCCTCTGGACTCGCTCCAACAGGTCCATGTCCATCTTATGTCGGGAGCCCCTGAGCTAAAAGCAATGCTCCAGGTGGGGTCTCATGGGAGCAAAGCAGAAGGAGAGAATCCTCTCCCTCAACCTGCTGGCCATGCTCCTTTTGATGCAGGCCAGCAATCTGATGGCTTTTGGGCTGCAAATGCACACTGTTGGGTCGCATTTTATATTTGTACAGCCTCCTGTCCTTCCTCCCTCTCCCAATTAAGGGAAACATGAAGTTTGTTGGGTTTTACTTATTCTTTTACAAATTTTTATTTCATTTTCTTTTATTTTAACATAATCAAGGGGTTTTCCTCCTGGAATGTGATTCAAGAGAGCAGTTAACTATTTTTTAGCTTTAAAGTTGTTAAAATGGATTGTGGGATAAAAACTAGCTCCTAATTTGACTCTGTAACAGTTTGCTTCAGGCTAAAACCTGAGTTTCCTTTCTTGAAGGAGCATGGGGGATCCTTGTTGTGGCCAGATGTGTTACATGATTATCTAGTGAGACTCGCCTTCCTAGCTTCTCAGTTGCATTTACTGCTACCTGGTCTTAAGACTTTCAGTACTGTACCTCAGGCTGTCATGTTTTGAGAGTGACTGTGTTTCCCTTAAATGAGCTAGAGATCCCATTTTGCTGTCACAGGGCTAAATGGTCTCAGGCATTTAATTTGTTGTAGACTGTGGGTACTTCTGTCAGTTGCCCTCTTAATCATCTTCTTCCTTGTAAATTGTAGAAATAAAAAAACCCCTGCTTTATTTTGATATACGTATTGGGTCAAGTGAATTGGTGCTTGAAGTGGTTGTTAAAGTGTCTGTGATATCAGCAAATGACCCAAGTGTCACTTTGGGAAGTTCTTGCCTGAGTTCCAGGAGCTGTAGGGCAGCTGAAGTAATAAGTGATGATGACTCATAAAGAATAAAGGGATCTGAAGATGGAATTTACAGGAAAGAGCATAAGCTATGGCTTTTCCTTTCTGTGATTTCAGAGTTATTTTTATTAGAGGCAAGGAAAATTTTGCATGCCTGGAGAGAAGGCAAAATGACCAGGGAAACAGATATTCTTAGGGAACAAGAAAGGTGCAGGAACTAAGGTACTAATCATCCCCTAGTTTTGGTGCTGGATGAACCAAAAACTATTCTTTTTTATCCGCAGTGATGCTATCTACTGAGGTTAAGATGAGGTTAAGATGCATCCGTGCTTCCTTCAGGGACTCAACAGTTGAAGTTGTTGGGTAGTTCACAATTCAGTTCTTCAGATTAGAGCCACTGAAGGAGTTCTCTGTCCTCGGTATGACTGGACTGTGAAAGCCCCTATACTACTTTATATATTACTGTAACTAGAGTGAAGGTTGCAAAACATTATGACCAGTGTTGTCTTGAGCTCTGTCAAAGGCTTGGGTATGAAGAAAGCCTTCTTGAAATTAGGATGAAAAAAGACACTTCTGCCTTCAATAAAACCAGAAAAATAAGAAAAGCAAATTGGATGTAATTTCTCATAATACAACGTCCTCCCTTTCCTGTGTCTGACAGGATTTCAGAAAGCTCTTTAGATGGACAGAACTGCTCTATGTAGCTGGCTGGGTTCAAGGTGGATGCATGTGCTTGTGTACCTGTGAAGGCCTAACAGGCAAGAAGGGTTTGGTCATTTGAAAGACAAAAAAAGAAATGTATTTTAAGGGACATCATAAGATAAAGTTTTGTGTTACAGAAAGTCTCTTCCTACCCCTCTCTGTGAACAGAGCTAGGAAACATCTGCCTACAGCTGCCCTGTGCTTAGTCTGTGTTAGCATAATTCATTCACGCCCACATAGGCATACAGAACTATTTCCAAGGCTTTTGCTGTGTGCTGTCATAGTGCCATCCAGGAGTAACAGCCAAAAGGAAAAATTCCTTTCAGTGACACTCATTGCTCTAAGCCAGAAAGAAAGCAGAAAGACATACTTCTCTCTTCCATGCTTGCTAATTTAGAGACATTGCCAATATAAACCATGACTGAGGGTCTCAAATGATCCAAGTCCAAGTCCCTACTTCAAATTCAGTGATGCAATCTGAGTTTACATTGACTAACTCACTTTTAAGAATTCAAATAATTTAAAGCTTTTGGACAATGAGAATTACTTGAAAACATTCCTATTGGTTTATTTTCCTCATGTACATGTTTGCTACCTGCATCTCATTCAAAGCAAGGAGGCATCACTTGCTTCTATTTGCTCTGGAAATGTGCATTAAGAATGACTGTTAGAATCAGCATTCTGATCTAAGGCTGTAATGAACCATATTGCATTCTCACTGAGAAAATGGAGAAGAAAATATTGATATATACAAAAAAAACCTATAAACTTGTGTCATCTTTGGGGAGAATGTACTTGTTCTATATCTTGGTTCTACACTGCTCAAACTTGTGAAGTTATGTTGTCAGTCATCCAACCAACTATTCATTGTATTGTGTCTTCTCCCAAAATCAGATGAAGTACTGAACACTTGACCAGCTAAATAATGCTAATATGTCATATTAACTTGTAAATATCTATTTTCTTTTTTTTGCTGTTTTCTGTGCGCTTTATGGGCTCTGCTGTACTTCAGTGTTAGGAATGTCTTCCAGCCTGGACTGGAAGACCAGTCCAGGTCTACCTCTGCAGCAGCTTCTTCTGTTACAGTACCTTATGGACACTGAAAGGAATTGCAGATCTCTAAAACCGATGTAGTAGAAAGGTTTCTTCTCTTACTGTTTTTCTTCTTTCCCCAGGATTCCCCTCCTTTGCCATACAGTCTCAAAATGAAGATCACGCTTTCCTGGCCTCTGGCAGATTGCAGGGTATGGTGGGCCATTGGATATGGAGAGCATACTGGAACATTTCACATTATGTATATTATACTGGTTTGAAATTATACCTTCATACCTATAGTATGCTGCAGGCTCAGAAGTAGCCTATGCCTCAGGTACTGTGTTTTATGCCTTTGCCTTTTTTATTACTTCCTTGTAAAGCTTCAAAAGGGAAATGAATTTATACTATGCAGAAGGAATGCTGCTTACCTCTGGTTGATAGGGTCTGTATTTGTCACTGAAACCAAAGGCAGGAGTCTTACTGACTTGAAGAAAAGGGCTTGAATTTATCGTGGCTTGCTTACCAGTGAAGAAGCGTGAAAGAGATGCATGGCCTTGTATCTGAGAAAAACAGCCAGTGTGAGGACAGAAAAATTGGTTTGGGCAGAGTAATATGAAGCTGTATGTGAACTTGGAGACCCTGAGCACCTCAACTTTCTGATATATATCTATACTATATATATATATATCTATCTGTATATTTCATATGCAACCTAAATATATAGTGCGGTAAGAGGTCATTGGGTTAGATTTTGGAAGGTCCCTGACACAATTCATCAGAGGTGTTCATTCACCTAAATCCCTTGGAAAGTGATGCACAGATGCCACTGAAAATCTGGACACAGATGCTCACCTTCACCTTTATAAACCTAAGAGCTAAGATTTACATTACCTCATGTTAGGGAAATTTGGTTGGGAATGCTGGTGTAAGGCAAACAATTGAGTGGCATTGACAGTCATTAGCACAAAATAGTAATAAAAAACATTAAGCAGATTTCGGAAAGGAATGTGAAAATATTTGAATTCATACATTTGGAAATTTAAAGTAGAACACTTCACAGTGAAAACCATTAATTGTACCAAACCAGTACATCCTGTTACTGCAGATATGAAATAGGAACTGCTATGTTCACTTCCCAAGGGGAACACTTAAGAGATCAGAATTTGACATTCATATCTATGGATCTAAAATTTAGCTTTTAGGAGCCATTGAACTCCTTCTCTGTTTATTTTCAGGTCAAATTAATTTTGCCTGCCAACAGAAAATGAAATACTAAGACAGATGATGATTCTGGAACATAAACTCAGTGTGCTTATGTGCCAGAAAGGGTAGTCAAGAGATAGTCAAACCTCAAATTGTTTACTTCATCATGCAGTCTGATTGGATGCTAGAAAAACTATGAAACTTTGTAGAAAACAATGAGCATACAGTATGTTAAAAGCAGTATAAAGTGTTTTGTACATTAATGTCCCCAACTTGATTATTCAGCATGGAAAGTGATGTTAGATAGTAGAACATTGAATCTATGTCATTAAAACTGTAACAATTCAATATATCCTTTCTAAATACACAAGGGCGTGAAGTTCACCAAAACCATAGCAGAGTGGATTTTTTCACCTTTTTAATGTGTGTTTAAGAGTCAAATTACTGGGAAGGCAAGAAAATATATTTCTCTGTTAGGTAGGCTTAAAGTTAGTTTTGTCTTAAACAATAGTTTTTACTCAGTAACATCCTTTTATTGATTACTATACGGAGGAGACTTAGGTAAACCTGTTGTTTTGCTCAGAAGTTGAATACTTCTAAGTTTTCTGCATGTGGCACGATTTTAAGAAGTCTATGCAGACAGTATTGGCAACACAGCCTCTTAAGTAAAAAGTAAGCTAATATGTCTGTGATTTATTTAAGGCTTACTAAAAAAGAATTGATCTCTCTTGACAAAATCAAAGCTACCTACTTTTTCTTTGCAGAGCTGTTCACTTTTTGGCTAACTTCATTACAGACAAAACCCAAGAAACTTCAAGTATTGTATCCATTCTCCAAGTAGTCATTAAATTACTAAGGAGAATGAAACTGCAGATGCCTTTGTTCACTGCTATGGAAAAGCTTTAAAAATTCGAATCAGCTCGAGACCTTTATGCTGTTTCTAATTTCCTTGATATGCTTAACTGAAAAAAAACCGCAAACCAAAACAACAATAAAGAAGGTTGACTTTTTAATAGCATTTTTCTATCTCCTTTGCTTTGGTTTCTTGGATGATGTTGATGCTGCATTTTTCTGAGACCTAAATCTTGTTTGATAATTTGTAAAAACATCCATAGTTCAACATCAGTGAATGAAGCCTCTATAATCAACGTGTCAGCTGACGACCTGGCCTCTCCTTTCCAAACCAGAAACATTATCTACCATATCACAGCACATTTCTATAGATACTCTGCCAGCTTGTTAAAAGCACTACAGCTTTGCTGGTTTAAAACTGAAAATTGCCTAGAAGTCATGCAACAACAATAATGATTTTCATGTGGGGCCACTGCAGAAGACAGAGAAGTAGTCAGATGCAATCTTACTCCTCTTTTTGCTCTGGGTTGCTGTTCTGGAAGGTACATGCTAGTCAAGGTACTAAGGCACAGTACTTATTGTGCAAACTGGTTTAGGTAGTATAATATAAGAACAACAAAATTATCCCATAGGTTCTGTCCAGAAGGCAGAGAGGGAGGCTTACAGAGAGAGCTGCACTGGAGAAGTTCTTGAAGCCCTTTCTCCTAGCCATACATTTTCATTGTCTACTATATTTGAAACAATTCAGAAGCAGTATAAATGCTTGTCAAATTCATGCAAATATTAATTCTTCTTTTGGAAGAATATCCGAAATAAAGTTCATTGGTGCAGAGCATGTAACCAGATTTTACATCTTGGAGGTATAGGTCACCCCTTGGCTCCATCTTTTGCCGAGGTAATTCTGGTGGAAGAATATTCAAACTACCATCTGTCTTTTCAGGTATTTCAGCAGCAAAGTGGTTTTTAATATGTTTAATGATATACTCCCCTGATCAGAAGAACTGCAGAACACTTAAGCAGGGTACTATATTGAGGTGAAAGTCATTATTCTTTTGCACAATTGGCCTAGAATGAATAACATTTGCAGTAACCTGCCACTTACTCCTGTATTCCTCAGTTGAACCTACCCTGTGCTCAAGCTTAGAAATTTATGTAAATAGATTTGTATCGTATTTCTACAGAATAACTATTTGATCTTTCAGACCTTTTTCATTGCTTACTGAAGTGAAACACTTTTCCTAAAACCTTAATTGCGCCTCGCTGTTTTATTTTATTTCCAAGTAGATCTCCAGTTCTGCAAATGCCAAGACTATTCCAAGTCTCAGGGCAGAGATCTCCAAAAAGCAAATCTAAATACCACTAGTGTCAAGAAAAGTAATTCTGGTTGCTGTCTTCTTTATCTGTTATTACTAGACAAACAAAAATCCATTATGAAAATTTTGCCTTTAAGGTTACTTATTCACCACAAAGTTCAGCCTAAATGCAAATATTCCTCCTAGAATGAACAACAGAAATGACTCTTGTACCTTTTTGGAGCTAATTAATTAGGTCTAACTCTAACCACCAGGTACCTTCTCAGGCTTATTGCTCTTGGTGACAGCAAACAATCAGCCTTGAATACACTGAAACCAAGTTGATGAGCCTATTCCACCAGGTCTCTTGGCTGCACCCTTGATAAAAGAAATCTACTGGGATGGGGTCATCCGACCTTTGCTGCGTAGGAAGCTATATAGGAAATGTGAGAATGTGGGGATTGTTAATACCAACAGAATTTGAGGCTCAAGTTACTTGTCTTGTGGGTTGCTTTCCTACTCTAGTAAAATGGACTTGGTACTCTCTGGTGGTTTGCCCTTTTCTTGAGCTTTCTATAGCTTCTGTGCAATAGTTTTAGAGTTACATTATGTGTGCCTTCCAAATGCAGCAAGACCTTGCTGATGCCACTTCAATGTATGTATAAACTGAGAACTTGTTGGAAGTGACTGAAGTTTGGAAGCTGACAAGTATTCCTGTGTTCTGCAGTTGTTGATGAAGAGTACAGTCTTCCTTCACCTTCTCTATTTTCAGTGAAATTATTTAGATTGATCCTGAACTCCGTTTTATTTCGCCTCATAAAAATACTTAGGTGCCTATGGGTAGGCTTGATCCAGAAGAGCCCTCTCAAGTGTTTGTTAAGATTTAACACAACAGCTTGCGTGAAGAGTGTACCTTGATGTGAATTCAAGTTTTTCTTTGTGGTTGAACCAAATATTTGGACTTGTCCTTCAGCTTGAATGCATTTTTAGAGTAATACCTTCTTATTTATGTGAGACATGCTTATCAACTTGGCAGCTATATCACTGTAGGGAATGAAGAGAAAAAACAGCAATATTGGGGTGGACGAGGGGAGCTCAAGCGAGTAGGGCAAAATGTAGAGCAAATTCAGCAATTTATAAAATGCTGATTTTTTTTTCTTTTTTTTTTTTCCTCATGCTCTTTGTCAGTTGTTTGCTGAAGTCAGTGGTTATTTTTGTTACAGCATTGAAAAGCTCTCCCTCGTGAAGGAAAAAGAATTGGTACATTTCTGTTTTCTTCCTCTTTGTACTTATGCGCTAGTTAAGGCTTACAAAGTACTTCATTATTTGGAGCAATGCCAAGCAAGATTATCACCTTCCCATTTCAGTTTTGGCAATTCTAAAATACTCCTCTTTGAAATCGTAAAGGAAGTGTAGAACATATGGCCAAAAAAAGTGGCCATTTGAAGTAATACCTTGAAAAGTGACAGATGTGTCATTTTTAAAGATTTTTATCTTTAAACATCTTCATTCTTAAATTATCTGGGCTTTAAATGCTGCTCTATCAGTCTTCTTGACCCTTGCCAATTCTGGAATGAGCTAGTTTTAAGTTACAAATTTGGAATTTATGTTATAAAACTTTATTTCAAAATTCTAGCAAAAAATAATTGGTGTTGATAGAAGCTGCTGTCACTGCTGGTGATGCTCTTGGCAATTTTTCAATAGTAGAATGTAGAAGAGAGAGCATACTAGAATTTATCCTTAGTTTGTAAGTAACATGTAGCTGTGTATGTACCAGGGTGAATTTCTCACACCACAACAGTTTCTTCATTAGCAGCCAAACTGGTTTCCTTGTCCTTATAAGCTGTTTTCACAGATTTGAGGGTAAGGGGGGATTCAGCACCCTTAAATATCATAAAGGCAAGCAAGAATCTCGCTGGGTGCAATCTGAGCTGTGAGCAGCAGTGCTCCTGGAACATGAGGTAGCTTTTACCTGGCTACTTAGTTTTTGTTCTGATGGAAGGTCCAGTCTGTGTTTGTAAAAAACCCCTCAAAGTTGCCACTGAAAAAAACCCAAACTCCAAGCAAAAGTGTAGTAACTGGACCCATGTGAAAATGACTGACTTCTAAGGGGCTTCAAAGAAAGGATTTGTCGCTGTATGAATGAGTACGCACTTGGGGAAAAATACAGTGGTTTTGTTATATCAAACTGTGAGAATGCATATTGGCTTGAGTTAATGTTGCTTAATTAACATAATTCTAATTTAATAATCAGTGTCTTCCATGTTTAGCTGGATCTGTTGTGTCAATGCATATGCTAGACATTGAAGGGTTTCTTTTTTAGAGTCCTTTACTTCGAGAGTACTCAGCCTCGAGGGGTGCTCATGCATAAAGAGTTCGTGGTTAATTTCCAACGTGGTTCTTAGGAATTACTGTGTATGTGCAAATCCTTGCAAGTACAAATTAATTTGTTCTTGTATGTTGTTTAATTTTATATTCTTGAGGATACAATTTAGGAACAAGTTTCTGTGAGTCTGTGTGTGTGACCTTAGCTAAGATTTACTCTTCTTGATAAGCCTAGTCCCAAGGGTCTTGTCAAACAGAAAGGGAGGAAGGAGTCTGGTAGAAAGGTACCATTTAAAGGGATTCCTTTTTTTTTCTTTGCAGAAAATGAGCCAGTAATATCAGTGCTTGTTGTGTTGAACACCAGCTGCAACCTATTTTCATTTATTGTCTTTGGTGTGATTTACTACAGCAGAAGCAGATCTGAGGTCTAAAGCAAAGGGAATAAATTAGGATGTGCATCCTTTAAAACACTTTTTCTTAAGTCTCGAAAAACTATCAATAGTAAATTCTAGCACATAGGTGCCTCAGTCCCAGGGTATCACATACTTCAAAACATTGAATAGCCATAATGGGGTGATAGATTCATATAATTACAGTTAGTGGCAGGAGCAGAATTTGAAATCCATTCTTGGGCACTTATAAGGGCTGTACCTGAGGCAGCTGAATAGAACCAGCTGCTTAAGACTGTGATAAGTACATCAACTATGCTTTAAAAACACCTCCAGCAGCTTCTGCTTCCCACCACTACTGTTCCATCAAAAACCACTACTCTGATGTAGACAGTGCTTTCCATATTATCTTTTTCCCAACCTGTTAAAATTCAGATATAGCAGCCTTTGCTTTTGAAACTGGTAGTGGTAGTAGTGTGTAGTGTTATAGTGTTGATTTAAAAGTACGTTTGGTACTAGGCAACAAGATTATCTCTAATAAGATGCTTTGGTTTTTTGTTTATTTCCTTGAAGAAAATGAAAGAAAAAAAACCCCATCCAAACAAAACAATGAATA